>JAHREE010000258.1:3873031-3961144 GCA_033628505.1 Tringa tobata
AAAAACTTTTATATTGAGATCAATTCATTAGGTTTCATCTTAACACTTGAAAAAGAAAAAAAAGTTTTAGTAATTTTACCTATATATTATCACTGTTCTTCCTTTTTGGCTGACATTCTAGAGGCTCAGTTCTGCCAGGAGCTCTGATAAAGTACTATTAATCTATCTCCCCTTGCCTAGCTACCAAAGCAAAGCATCTTCTTGCTCCCCTCCAAAATCCTGCAAGCTGTCTTGTGTCCAAGATATCCCTCTTCAGCCTTTGCATTCTTTTCACTGTCAGCCTAGATCCACACTGCCTCTTGAGTAATAACAGCAGCAGCTCATGAAGTTCAAGCATATATCGCCCCCTTTTCTGTACTTCGCTAGCTCTACAGCCACTTCACTCTAATTTTTCATGTAAAATTAAATTGAATTAAACTGGATTTTAAATACCTAGATAAATCACCTTTGGAATGTAGCAATAATAAAACAAAACATTTGCAAACAAATTGAGTATTTTATATTGTCCTGATCAGATGTAGTACCACCCTGTGATGTCAAAATGGTCTTTAATGAGCAAAAAGAAGCTGTGAAAGAGAATTACTCTTTTCCTCAATTTCTCCTAAAATACTCTCATCAAAGATTCTCTACAAAGGCTCATACAGAATGTGTAGGGATAGATTATTGAATTCAGAATATGTTATTCAGCTTTCCAGTCATTTAGATAAATATGTATGTATTTATATAGATATTTTGCTACTTTTGGACATACTCCAATTAAATTACTTTTAAATTCTTTTAGGATCACAATGAAATCTCTTTTACTTACTGAATTCCATACATTTTCTGAAACTATCACTCTCTACTTTCAAAACAACCTTTCTAATAATATTTTTGTCTCTGGATACTGAAAAGAACACAAGTTATTAACTCCTTTAACAATTTCGACTAAGAAATACTGTCTTTACATTTGCCTCAACAACAGGAAAACTATTATCTGTATACCATGCTCATTTAGCTTATAAAGTTGTCATCATGTTTATGTACAACAGAAGTGGATACTCCCTCGTTTTTGTAAATAATACTTCCATTGAGAATGGAAAGCACAAAAGTCAACTCAGGAAAAATCTAAAGGAAATCTATGCAAACTTTGAGCTCTGAGGTTTCAATCTCTCTCTCTTTTTTTCTAAGGTTAGGAAATCAACAACTTTCTCCTAATTGTTCATTTGTTGTATATGTATCATGCTGACACTGCCCAGGAAAAGCTTTGTATCAGAATATCAGAATCACTTGAGGCAATCAGGCTAATCTATTAGAAAACCAGCATTTTCCATATGCAATACCAGAAGTCTTTTCCTTTCAGCAAATTTGAAAATAGCTGGTAAATGACTACTCATTTTGCAAGGGTTGATAACATTTTCAGTTTTAAATAGACTACACGAATTAGGCAAGAAATGCAAAGGACATACAGCAAGTGACAATGCAGTGAAATAAGAAAACTTTAGATGAACTGCTTAATCATTCATGGTCTTATACATTTGTTTTCCATGCCCCGATTTCCACCAGGATAAAGTATATTTCCGCAGAAAGCTAGCAGAAGGCCAAAAATCAAGGCACAGTACTGCATCAACGCTCTGATTTTAGAACCATAATTCCTACACTTGCAGATTTCACTCAAAAAAACCTACTGCAACCACTAACCTTTCAGAAGGTATCCAAACTTCAGAGGTTTTATCAACAGTTCAAGAAAACTGGTTACTACCGATTCACTGTTACTGTATCTTTTCCACGATGCTCAAACGTTTCAGCAAACCATTTCTTTGCCAGCTCATGACAAAGTAGCCAACTATATGACATGGTTTCATAAAGATAACTTCTCAATGGATTTGAATAAAATCCCTTCATGAGAAACAGCATCCGCTGCATTATACAGAAAATCAGCCACAAGATCTGCCCTATGATACATACAATCTAAGCAGGTTTCCACTAAGGGGAGAGGTTTGTTAGGTTTTTTTTTACTAGCACTTTGTTTGATGTGACTCAGATTTTAAGAATTTTGAAACCATTTACTTTACAGTTCATTGTTACAATATTTGCCTCTTAAAATTTCAAAATTCTTGCAATTACCACTTTTATTCATACATTTTACCACAGACTATATCTCGCAAAATTCTACTAATGGCTTCCATTTATGATCCATTCTCAAAATGAATATTGCATTTTTGAAAGCTACTCCATTACGATCAACTTCTGTTTGCTCTTGATATAATGGCATATTGCTCAGGATACCTACAATACTGAAGATACAAGAAACTATAAAAATAAATCGGAGAAAAATAGAAGCACATAGTTTTACATGAAAAAATCAAATTGATTCTACTGCTGTTTTTTCATTAAGAAAAGTTATTAAAATTATGCTTATTCCTATTCAGGAACAGCATAAGAAATCACAGGTGTGTTTATAACTGTGAAACTTATAATCTGAATAAAACCTTTGTGCACAATTACCGCGAACTACTGAAAGCTGTCACACACACACACACACACACACACACCCCTCCTCTTTCACCTTTCTCCCAACCTACCCCTGCCCTGAGAGAAGCATCAACCCTAAAGCAAGTCCCTACGCTTTACTCGGGAAGCTGGATGTAAGCCAGCTCCAGCCTGGAAGCAATCTAAGCACGTTCATACAGTGTTGCATGCAGATTTATAAGCCCTGCCTCTCAATGTTGATGTTCCCCATGATGTTCACTAGAGGCTTTGCTACTGTTATTTATTTTATTCGGAAGGCACTCAGACGCAATGGTGATGAGCCGCAGTACGAAACCCTGTGAGAGAGAGTGAGAGAGTGTGAGACAGAGATGAGAATGAGAATAAAGACATTTTTATTACGTTCGTCTTAGTTTGAAATTCATAATCCTGAAATTCTCCGAACAATGGACTTAAACTACAGTCAGCAATTCAAGAGGAACAGATTCCTCACATTAGCCTCTTGGTGTGTGGTGCCAAAAGGTCAAAAACATTGAATACGATTTAAATGTGTAAGTTGAGATTCTGTACAGAAACCACACATCTTGAAGTGGTGTGAGAAATGACCACAAGCCCTTTTAACACCAGCTTCTGTCACAAAGCAAATCTTCTCTAACACCAATCTCCTGATTATATTTTGCTATTCCACCAGTTAAAAATGTAACGGGGGAAACTGCATCTTCTTACAGCCTGAATATTCTCTCTTCTGCTCTCAAGGGACCTTTACATATTAAGCTTTGGACATGTAATTTTGTTCCCTTATTTTGGGATGCTACAAAATTGAGAAATAAATCATAATATTATTTATATTATTGCAGCAAATGCTTTCTTAATCTATTTCTTTCACACACATATATAAAGAATATACACTGTATTTACACTCTGTTTCTGTATGTGCATAAAATTGCCACAAATAAAATGAGAGTCACAGTTTATTCTTTGTATCTGATATGAAAAAAAGTTTTAAGTCTTTTTATGGAGTGATAAAATAGAACACAAATTTTATAATTTATGGTTCACAGGATGCAACGATTGATATTATATAGAAATTTAATCAGTCTTGCAGAGCTCACAGACATCTCACAGTAGGAGGTTCTTTTGACATTTCATGGAGAACTAGGCAAGATGAGGTACAATATGTGTGCATATTTCAGTATGTTATGTATTTTCTTAAGCTTTCATCCTTTCAGGAGTTGTTGTCATCTTGAAGGAATCATTCCTTTAAAAAGTTTCAAATACATGAAAGATTGAAGCTTCAACTTTTGTTTGAAGCAAAACAGAGCTAGAAAATACCTGCATAGGTAGCCAAATCTTTTCCTGGTACAGACTTCACAAAACTGAGACCCATCTTTAACACTTTTTCTGTACCTCTTGAAACCTGTCAGGTACACAGCACCTGGCTGCAGTCACATAATCTGGCTACAACCCTAACCTCATGCAGAGTTATGACTGGGAACATTTTGCCACAAAGTCTATCAAGGGTGGAGGACAAAAAAGTCAACTCAAAGCCATGGACCCTTTACTTACCCACCCACAGCTACTCCATTTCTAAATTCCCAGCAATTAAGAACTGAGACTGAAGAGGGGAATATAAATCTGTTACTTCCATTCTAAATTTTAATATTATTATTTGCAGCATGTTGTTTTATGTAATGAACAGGCAGCGCCACAATTTTACTTCATCTAGCAGTATTCCATTATTCTTAATTGAAACAATTTTGCCTCTGAAACAAGTTTACGTCACAGTGCCATAATTACATTTATGACTATTCAGTAAACCTACTTATACACTAATATGACATTAGTGCTTGTTGGACTGAACATCTGAAGCCTCAGATACTTTATCATAAACCTGTGAATATGGCTGTTATCCCAGAGCTTCTCATTAGGAGTGTAAGCAGCTACGCAAACCTTTTGATAAATGTTATCTGATACATTATTAAACACTTTGTGCTGGTATTATCAAATTGACAACTTTGTTCATTTTTCTCATTCTCTACCTTTTTTTCTGATACCCCGAAGTCATGGCTTAAATATACAACACACAGTACTCGCTTTTTTTGGTGGAATCAAATTCTATCTTCAGAGAGCTACCTTAGGAAACATCTTAAATATAAAATACTAGAAATAGCTCAAAATTATGTTTCTGGCCAGATAACATGCAACCACCTTAATACAACGCTCTACTATAGTGTTAGGTGACAATCTTTATTGAGACTATGCACCAGGAACAAGAATCACAGCCATAAAAGACTTTGAGGAGAGCTGGATGAAACCTTTTTTTAAGATGTCTTTTTCCAGTAAAACTATGCAACATTTGTTTCTTTGTTCTACTTCAAGTGAAATTATGTTGTCTTAAATTACATGTAGAAAAAGTATCCACCCAGTAAAGAGTTCAACTACACTAAACTAAAGATTAATGAGTGAGGATGGGTTACCACTGACTGATGGCTGGCTGGAGAGGTTTCCATTGTTATCTGCTCTGTCCTCAAGGCAGGAAGGACTGTGACATTCATGAAACATCTGGAGAATCTCCATGATTTAAATAAAGTCTTGGATACTAGATAAACCCACACAAATTTCTTCTAAATAGAAATAGCTGATCAGCTATTCTATGAGCGATTTTCCCATGTTTGGAGCAGAGACTGGACAGAGACAGACAAAATGGATAGGTGGGAGCAAGAGATGGAAAGAGTCACCCCAAGATGAACATCTACCTCTGTGATGCAGAACTCTGAGATAATAAACTGGAAGCAAAGTAGTGTACACAGTTTCCTTTTTCCATAACCTCCTGATCACTGAATCTTGCTGTACAAAACCAAACCCAAAAATAGTTATGTGGTAAATTCTCGGTTGAGCAATAGAGAAGAAAGAGTTACTCTTGAGATTTCAAAAGTAAAGGTATTGATGCTTCCTTATATTCATGGATTAGATAACTTCATCCTCTTATATCCTGCCAAGTACTGTAAGCTTATTTGATTTTAGACAATCGAGAAAACTCCAATCCAAAAGAAATCCCTAACATGGTCACCGATTTTTCTATTTTTTTAACTTTTTTTTTTTGTTTCAATGCAATTAAAAACTATGGTAGAAAAAAAAAATAGAAAAAAAACCAAACTGTTTAAAAAGCATAGAAACTAGTCATCATCTTAGGAGTCCAAAATCAAGAAAGGCTAATTTTTTTCAAGCTAACCTGTGCCATGGTAAGATATTAACTCATTTCAAAAGTTTTGTGTGGCCTATAAAAGTCTATCTGTGACTTCTTTGAACAATTGTTTTATTTACCATTGTTAGACCTGGGAAGTTTCAATTTGGGCTTGTATGTCAGCGTTTGTCAGCAAAGCACAAAACTTCATCTGGAGAAATAGAGCATGAAATCACTTTCTCACCCTGCTTCTATGCATCATACCTAACAACACTGAAACTTAGAAAAAAAATCCACACCCCTACTAAAGTGGTGTAAAAATAAGTTGTCAGATTGCTTTCTCAACTCAAAATCAAACCCAGAAATACATACACTTCCGTTGGCAGCTAGAAATCTGAACACTTCACAGCAATTGCTGCATTACCTTTACCTTTTATTTTCAATAATTAAAAACAACTCTAAAAGAACCCTTAGAACTGAGACTTACGATGCATATTTAAATCCTATACAGTTATAGTAACATAGTAATGAATGGAGACAAATTTCATTTGTCTCATGATACATAGCCAATTATTAGCGAGAAACACTGTTGAATATTAAAGACGTAAATGCATAAAAATACTATTTGGATTCTGAGAAAAGAGAGTCAAGCAAAAGTAACAGTCCTACAAATTACATCAGGAGGTTCATGTAGGTTTCCAGCATAAGAATATAGTACTATTCCTCTTTCTACAACTGTAAGATCAGCAGAGCTTCTTCAAAAGTAGATACCTTTCACTTATTTTAGAACCTCCCTTGTAATGGGGCACAGTGTAAGTGATGATGGAAAATGTGCTGTATATAATGCAGTTTTATTTATGAAAAGACCTCTTCATAAGGCTTTTGGTTTAAGACATCAAATATACAAGAAAAATAAAAAATTAAAAGTAATGTTTTGGACCAATTTGCTTAAGTTTGTATTTCAGATTTGAGGGATTTATTTACCAAAACCCTGCTACAACTCATAACTCTCCATTTTCCCTTTCATCTCAACCTAGGTCTCATCATTCTCCATTTTTATTTCAGACTCAACTCTCATTTCTAGTCCAGAAAATCGGGATGGAAAAAGAACCTTCCCAGGTACACTTCCTTCTCAAAGGCTGTGAAACTGTTATCATCAACCTTCAGAAGATATGAGACTGACATCCCAAAGGCATTCCTGATATTGGTCTGCAATTAGAGGTGAGAGGTGTGAGCGAAGGGTGAATGGGAATACAAGATGCACATGTACCTAGAGACAGATGTATCTAAGAGAAGGCCCATCTCATCTTACTCCTTTATGTGAACATCACAATGTATGGGAAAAGTCACAGTTAAATCCTGTCCTGTTTCTGCTTCTTAGTCATGGTTTCAGATCAACTCCATTATGTTTTATCAAAAAAAAAAACCCAACCAGCAACCACAAAACCTAACCAATGAAAAAACCTGACTACACAAAGAAATCTAGTGTATTTAAAGGAGATCTAAATTCGTATGTAGTATAGAAGCTGCTTAAAGGTTTTCACAATTCTAGGAAGTCTTTTCCAGGCAAAGAAAAATCTCAAACCAAAGCTCCTATCACCCTGTTAGAAACTAGTACTATTGAAAGTATAAACTTAAATTACTAGGTATGTGCTGGAGGAGTAGAAACAAAAAAATCATTTAAAGCTTCTGCAGTCGTAGCTGCTTACTCAGGCCTTCTTTAGCTGGCACAGTTGATTAAGAGAATGATTTATCAGTCAAATGACAGTACTGTTCTCAGCTGCATTCTGCTCAAGCTTCCTCTGTCCTGTCTTTATCCTTTAATCCTTTGCTTCTTCTCTGTTTACCCCCTTCTATCTTTTTTTGTTATTATTGAAGGGAAAAAAAAAAGAAAGCAGTTTTAATCTCTACTCCATCTTTCCCTCAAGTTAGAGGGAAATGACTGTCAAAAAGGGATAGAGACTGGTTACTGCGGTTAGCTGATAATTCTTGTCATCCGCTCCAGAGATGGAGCCATAATTGTGATTGCCTATTGCCTAGAAGAAGGGCATAAAATTGTGGATCTTACTTCCCTGATGCCTTTTTCATCCCTGAACAGACTGCTTTAGTCACTGAGGTGCTCAGGCTGGACCCATCCTAAATATTTCATTCATGTTGAAAGAGGGAAGCTCTCACAGTTGTAAACAGAGCTAACATTTTTGTGGGGATTTGACAGTTAAGGTGTTCACACATTGCTGCAAATCCCTAATGCAACTTGGAAGTTGTACATTTTGAAGGAGATGAAAAGATAAACATAGGAGGAGTTGATAAGACAAAATTCAGGCTCTTTGCATTGGATCATTAAGCACAATTAGTTGCACTACCCTTGTTACAAGACAATCAGAGTAAGCACTACAGATGTAATAAAAGATAGTACATTGTTGATAACCAATCTAATAGTCAGCTTACTACCACCTGTAAATGCAAGCAATACGTTTCTTTTAAACAGGCCTGGGAAGTGGCTCCCAGGATACCTTTAGGGAATGTGTGCTTTTTGAACTAATTAATCACTGGATGTCATCACTGCTCCACTCCACCGCGTATGAAACAGCAGCTCTCTGGCACTTAAAAACCTTCTGCAGAAGGAGGTACAAGTAACAGTTTAAGAGAAATATAACTTCAGCGCAAGAGAGATTAGCAGGAGTTAACTTCAAATGAAAATGGGTAATTTATCAGCATAGCTTTTGTATTATGGATGAGTTTCATTCATTATTTGCGTTATTTTCATGCATATCAACTGAGAATTTCTTCCTTTTTTCCCTTTTAGTAATGTATTGAGTGAGTGCTCTTTTGGGGAAAGTGGACTTGATAGACATATATTACAGGACTAAAAGATGTTTCAGTTCTCTGCCAATGTATGCTGGCCCTAAGATCCTTACAATACAGTGTTTTATAGTGAAGAAAGACAACGTTTTTTTCCAAATATGGGTCTTTTTTGTCATATGTACAAACAGAAGTAGGACACCAAAGCATGAATTTTCACTAGTGACCCTACGGCAGAATATGAACCGAGGTCTCCAGAGGGGAAAGGCTAATGCACTCACCTACTGCACCACCAAGTCCCCTTCACTTTCCAATTATCACAGAATCTCTCCTACTGCTGCGACATTCTCCCTGCCACACAGGTCAAAAAGTGAGTTACTGTCAGAAGTGATTCATCTATCAGCTGGCTCAGGAATTCTATAGAATAAAATGACTGGTGCTTTTCCCGAGTATCGTTGCAAAACTACAGATTTACTTCAGGCTTTTTATATCTGAAATCATGACTGCTTTTTCATTCATACAGTATCATGTTATATCAGATTTGGACACATCTTGTAAGAGGGAAAAACCTCAGTGGTATCTGTTTCAAAATAAAGTTCAGGTTTATAGTTACTACAAAACAAAGACCTCGGCTCAAATAGCTTTATTTCTAATGCACAAAATAATGTATGAGAGGTCTCTTTTTAAAAATGTAGCCATATTATAAATGTGATCCAAATATGGTTTTGGGGTTTTTTTCTAGCACGCATTTTAATTATTAAAAAAGTAAGCTGCTTATGAACTCAGAAAAGTAACATATACTTAAAACTCAAAATGCTATGATAGTGTTTTTCCCCTCCCTAATTTTCCTGTATCCTGGACCTTATAAATAGATATCAAGTGATTCTGCACAATGATTCACAAGAGTAGCTTATTTGTACAAAACCCCCAACATTCACACCCTGATTAAAATCATATTTTCAAACTTAGAGTTACTCTAATGTTGAAAAGTCATTTCCCTAAATACTCTTTCAACAGTATGAGATTTCTCTTCCTTGAAGGATTTAATAATTTAGTACATCAGATTAAACAACACTGAGTGGTTTCAACCTGTGAACCCTTTTTGCTCTCTTTTTAAGGTTATTGGCTTCATTTTGCCTCAAATTGTCACACAAGCTTACTAAAGATGCTAAATATTTATGAAGTTCTTGGCCTCAATGGTATGAATCAGTGAGTACAAAATTAGATATCTAACAGATTAATCAAAGTCTCCATTTTATACCAACAGTTATCTGCAGTTATTATGGTGTTTAAAGACTTTTCTTTCTCCTAAACTTCCAGACACTTTCCAGTTCCACTCTTATTGCAAGTTGCAAACCAAACCAAACAAGAAAAAAAAAAAAACACAATTAG
This sequence comes from Tringa tobata, assembly GCA_033628505.1. Lineage (NCBI taxonomy): Eukaryota > Metazoa > Chordata > Aves > Charadriiformes > Scolopacidae > Tringa > Tringa tobata. Next base: position 3,882,879 of record JAHREE010000258.1, read on the forward strand.
GATTGCTTAAATACAGTTGCTAATTCTGATTGTTCTGCAAATGAGATCTGTAAGTCAGGATCCTCCATTAAACATTTGCCTCAAACTTCAAAAAATTCCACCCAGCGCTTTGCCAGCTTCATTGATCCTACTGCAGTTGTATCAGTGCTGTGTCATCCCTTCCCTGCCAATCCTTTGCATTTTTTTCATGGAGACATAATGCGTATAAAACAACTGTTAGAAAAGTATTCACTCGCATTTTTCCTGTTCAAAAACAAATCCTGTGAATTTGCCAGGTATTGGTCATATAGACCAATTTTTACGTTGTACAACTGTACCTTTAGAAGAGATCCTTAAGGTAACTGCAGACATCAAGCTAATAACTTATGAAACATTGCTAAAAGAAAACACTTAGCAGAATGCTTATGAATTTTTACTTCATTAAAAATCATGGCATATTACTGTCTTTTAACAGATTTACTAGAAAAATTCTATTTAGAAAGTTTCAATAATGAAACTGAGATAGAATTTTCCCTTTCTTTATGGAACCTATCCTTCGAAAACTGTGAATTAAACAAGCCTCTGAACAAAAGAAACAAGATCATAGTTCATCATTACTATCAGAGAATAAAAATAAACGCAGTTTCACATATTCAAGATATAATTTAGTACAAGAAAAAGTCTCAGGCATGATCTCAGAATTAGATGCCCTTTATAACAATTGCTCTTGAACCAAAATTATTCTTAAATTATTATTTAATAGCGTTTTCCTAGACTCTATATATAAACTTTCAGTCATTCACTTTTATTTCATGGCCTCATATTATGTAATGTTGATACATCAATCTTTAAATTACAGTATTTTTAAGGAAAACTTAATTTTACTATATGTTGTTACATATATTAATCAAAACTTCACTGCAAATGCTGATTCAGAACAGAAAGAAAAGGAATAATTACAAGGACTAAAACATCATAGCAAAGACCTCAGATGCTGTTTCCTTAAAATAATTTTAAAATCCAGCATCTTTTGCTTTAAAATAGATAATGCTAACGTTTTGGCCTCTGAAAAAATATGCTGTAATTAGCTAGTACTACACAGTAAAATGATTTTTTAAAGAAGTTCCAAAAGCTACTTTTTTTTTAATCAGCTAAAATATGTAGATAATATGTTGTTTTGATTGCCTATAATATTTAGTATTCATCAGCTGCAAAAAGATTTTCTCTGATTTAAAATACCTAGAATTTCAGCTAACAACATGGAGTTTCTTTGGACGAAGGCAAACATTTTAAAATAGCAATTACCACCATAATTGCAAATAGCTGAAAGTTTTTGAATTTTTGATGGTCTGATTCTAGGCTTGATTTGCAACATCATTTTTGATTGCATTCCTCTGTGAATCTTTTTGTTGACATTCAGGTTTTTGGTGTGGGTTTTTTTTTTTTTTTTAGTAACAGCCCTGGTAGAAACTGTCATCTAAAAACCGGGAAAACGGTAAGTCAAAAGAATCGGGAAGGGTGAAGGTAAAGATTAAGAATTAAAGGTATTTGTGAGTCTTTCACATGGATAACCCATCTTCTTTTAAAACACCTGTAGAATATATTCCGAAGGGTTCTTCTAAGCAGATTTTATAATGGAGTTACTCTACGGAATCAACTTACACAAAAATATTTATAATTGCCCAAATAGATTCCTTTTAACTGCTATTCTTCATTTCATTTCACTTCAGAAGCTAAACTACAAAACAACCAGATCACCTGCTCAGTCTCCCTCCTATCTCCTTCTAATGCAAATGAAGACAGTTCTTCCTCAGGCTGAATATTTAGAGTCCTAAATACTTACTTCATGTCCATACATAACTTTTCTTCGATCAGGTTTTCAGAAAATCTAACTGCTTGGTACCATCAATTGTATTGATGAGAACCACAGTAATTACAATTGGCAGAAGCAGGTCTGGGAAAGGTTTCATATTATTTGGGAATGGTTTCTGTATCACTAGTGTGGAAAACCCTTTCTTACTTGATATATTTTATGCATTTGTATTTTCACTTCTCAGAAAGGGTAACTATTAGTGGTATTGTATGATACATGACAACACATGGAAAAATCTGTAACTGTGGTAGTCTTAAATTGCTAACACTGATACACGCAGTGTAGAAGAAGCCATTGAGAAGGTGCAGCCAAAATGTTGATGACTGGGTGAAACATTTACTCCCATCCATCAGAATCATAAGGAATGGTGGACAACACAGACATGAATTGGTTACTAAACATAATGAGTAAAATTCATTAGAAGTAAAGAAATTTAAAAATTTAGAAAGAACAACTGACTATTCTCAGTGTTCATAATATGGATTACAAAATATCAATATACACATATAGTTTACACTATATTTCACAATAAGGACACTGAGCAAAACCGTAGAATGACTAAGGGCATGTCAAAGACAAAGATGAAAGTGTTTTAAGATGCACAGTCTGATGACTGTGCTAGATTCTAAAAAAATTCCTTTCACTCTTTTATTTTTAAATTCTGTTTTTTCAAGCAACTACACGTTTTTTATATATTTATATCAGAAATTGCAGGATGGAATTCTGATGGAATAAGAAAGAAACAGCATCTTCCAGAAAGTGAAGTTTCAGTGTCAATTTACTAATTTCTTTCCTTCTTCTTTTTATAAAATTTCATGTGAGTGTAATTTGAAAGGTGAGGAAACGTTTTTTTTAATTGCCTCACCTTCAAATTTGTGAGCTGGGATGTGATGGATTGAAAATCAGTTCTTTGTTTACCCTTTCATGCAAGGACAGGAACATAGAATTTTTTAAGTCTGCATTTGTAAATTTGAACAGTTTTGCTCTCAGTTATATTTTGTAACTGCATTTAGTATTTGTCCAAAACCCATAACTAAGAAAAAACAAAGAGATGGAGAATATCCCACCTGTTTTGAAAGTAAGGCCATTATGAGACAGATATGGTAATTATTATCTTCAGGGTTATGAAATGTACTGAGCATATGGCAATTTACATTTACTTAATTACATGTAGACTTAATTAATTGGTAGGTTTACCTGTACATTTACTAACATTTGCTCTCCTTTAAAAAAAAAAAAAAAAAAAAAAGCATGTTAAGTGTTACCATTACCATTACAGCACAATAGAAATATGTTCTTTGATAGGAAAAAAATATATTACAAAATCCTACTAATACGTGCCTCTTACTACTACATATATTTGTAAAAATTCAAAAGAGCAGCTTAAGAGACCTAAACAGTTTACCAATTGGTGGTGGAAGGACTTTGAAGCATAAGACATTTTCTAAACTGTCACTCTTAAATATCTGAAAATAGGTATTTTAAAATTGGACTGGTGTAAAATGCCTATAAAATGGGCATTTTATAATTTTTTTTACAAAGTAGTAGTAATAATTAAGTCACCTTTTTCCACCAACATTTTTAGTGCACCCTAAATAAGGTTTTCTTCTACTTTATTAATTCATAAAAAGCTTAGAAACTTTACCTGAAAGCAAGCACATTCATACACAATTTGGCTTTTCTACCCTCCTATCTGTTTTTCAATCTTTTCCTATTTTGTTTTCTTAATTTTATATAGGCTTATGTTGTATCTAGTAAAATGGGGTCCAAATGGTAGTGCAAGGTTCATACTAGATAATAAAAGGAGCAGTAATACGACAGAACCCTCACCCTAAACTGCTAATTCCTGTTTTCCCTGAAAAAGGTGCACTGTAACAACTTTAATATTGAGAGAGACGCATTCCATTAGTAAACAAGTGCTCACCATGGGCAACTACATGTAATTAATTCACCAACCAATTACAAAACTGGGCAATTTTCCAATTCCTTTACCTGCAGACCAAACCAGTGACACAGTCTTCTCGGTTCTCTTCTCGAAGCAGATCTTCGTAACAACGCCTCACATGTGCAACTGAAATCCTTTAATTTTAATAACATCCAATCTGCCTGTCAAATCAAATTATTGTCTCAATGACAAGTAATAAAGACAGCCTGAACACACTGGGAGTCAGGAGTAATAATTGATCTCCTGAATATTTTTTCCCATGCTATGAACCTTGTGCTTCAAATGAATGTATCCCAACTATACTTCGGAAAGCTCAGGCACAGCCACTTCAAAGCTGGTGATGGCAATATAGTCATACTATAAGAAAGACCAGTTCATATCAGTTTCCTCAGAATCCCACACCAATGTACTTTATTAATGTGATTAAATCACATGCTTTACGATGCAAACATGTAAGTGAATTTGTATTTAGGTTAACAACAGTTTGGATATAGTCACAGTTTCAAGAGGGTAGACTTTCCTTCAAATAGCCCAAATGGGAAATTTTCACATCTTTTGACCTTCCAAAAACACTTCCTTCTGTTTTCATGATGGAAATAGTCATTCCATTTTAAAACCTTTTCTATGGGATATAGATATTTGCGTATGTATTTTTTATATGTCCACTTTAATAGAGGACATTTCATGTTCAAGCTTCTGAAAATAGTATTAGTCCCTATACTCTTCCTTCATATTTTCTTCCAGAAGTTGTTTCTTTTCCTGAAATTCTTAAGCAGTTCATAATGTGATTTGTAATTTTCTTCTATAAATTACGTCTCTTCCCAGACATGAATGTGAAAGACACAGAAATTAGTATTTTTTATTACTGAGCTATTTCTTTCCATCATAGAAGGAGAAAGACGCATTGTTTGCCAAAAGCCAACATCAAAAATTGTTTAAATGTGAGTCCTATAGTAAGGAAAAAGCTTGCTGTCAGGTTTGTAAAGAAAAACAAATATCTTCCCAGGTGAATTATTTCTTTGCTGGTGTTCAGCACAGAACAGCACAGGTTCTGAGGGAATCCTGTCCTTCCCAGACAAAAATGAGTGTGAGATCAATTATTTATTCTTTTTTTAATAGTTAAGAATAAGATGAACCTTAAAAATGCCATGAAATCAAGAGGAGTTTCTAGTGGAACAGAATGAGGTGCAGCTTTCTTTGGGCAGGATTACAAATCAAATAAGAAAATATCTTTTTCTACCTAAATAACAAACCAGGCATTCACTCTCATCTACCACCTCCACTGTGCATTCATAAGTAAAGTAGTTGAGATTTTTTTATGCTAAATAAAAAAGAAATTTAAAGTGATAATTTATATCAGCAAGCATATTTAGATAAAATACAGAGGAAAGAGTAAGATTTACAAACCGAGTGAGGCATCTGAAGTGGGACTTTGATCGAATACTGGTATGTAAATTGAAGACATAAAATGACATACATCAACACATAAGCTTTTATCACTAATATTCCCAAGCTGCCTAGCATTCTGCTTCTGCACATGTCCAAAGCTACACCAGATAAATCAAAGCCAAGGGGTTCAATACCTAAACCTAACTGACATCCTTAGACCGAGCAGTTCCCTGATGTATCTTCACCAGAGCACACAAACTCCCTGAGCGTGTGTTGCAGAGGGAGCCTCGGAACATGACCCGCTGTGATACAGATTCCCACTCAAGTTTTCCACGTATTAAACTTCGAGTATGCAACACAGAGACTCGCATAATCTAAGTTCTTTTGCAGCTCCAACTCCCTGAATAAACTCTTAGACACACATATTCAAACCAACCCTAAAAGCTTTCAACACAGCGACCGCGGGAGATTCTCTTTAAAGTAGCAAACTGTGAGTTACAGTGCTTGCATTTCACTCATTAATACCAGCCACTATTTTCTAGATGTGTTTATTGATGTGCTATTATCAACATATCCTATATTCATAGACAATAAAAACAGCATTTAGGTGTAATGGGAACGGCATATTTACAGGTTATGAATTAACTATTGAGGCAAAAAGGAATACTATTGCTGACATAATTCCCCAACAGTTACCACCTCAAAAGGCAGTATCAACTGGCATACATATGCAAACAAGTTCAAACAAATTTCACATTGCTAATATAGAACTAGTTTATCCCGCAAATACACAGTGTCCCCTGCTGTGATGAAAGGAGACATGCCCAACAAATTAAAGTTATGCTGAACAAAGGAAGAGATTTTAGGAAAAGACCCAATTGTTATAAAAGTACGATGCTAAAACATGCTCTCCACAGCACCAGGGACTGTTGATGAAAGCCATATAGCCTTGATATTGAACTGCACTCCAAATTTGATATTGAAAAAAAAAAGCAGAAGAAATCAGTGTCACATACTGAATATCATATTATTTGCTGATGAAGGCAATTATGAGAAGTCCAACAATCGGGATTTTCATAACCAGCTTCAGTCATTTCACAATACACAAATCTGCAAGTTGGCTACAAGTATCTACCCCTGTCATACAAACAGAAATAACTTCAGCTCTTTCTGCTGATTAAAGGTTGATGCGAAGACCAATAAACACTGTGGTTAAGGAGACGCGTTGAAAGATCAGCCCATAGTGTACAGCAACCAAACATCAATAAGAAGCATTTTATGGGCAGATACAGGCAAAAAGTAATTTTAGCTTTCAAAATATCATCCTATCAAAATAATCAGGAAAAAAATTACTTGATTTACTCAATAAATGATAAAAAATTCATATACTTATATTCAGTAACTTTAGAACAACCCCAATGCTTTTATATTGATTTTGAAATTGTTGGTACAAAATTATTAGCAAAAGGTTTTTAAAGTACCTTTCAAAAAAAGTTTGACTTTTACAAATTTTAATTATCTAACTGCAAAAATGTCAAGACTTCATTTTTCAAATTAAGTTAGGGATCTTCTACTATTGACCCATACTAACACCACTTATAATTTCAAAGCATAAATTATGAACTTCTCCAGGTGGGTTTTGAATGTCTCCTCTGGAGACATTCAAATCCCACCTGAACAAGTTCCTGTGCAACCTGCCCTAGGTGGACCTGCTTTGGCAGGGGAGTTGGACTAGACAATCTCCAGAGGTCCCTTCCAACCCCATGTGATTCTGTGATTGTTTCTACTGAAAAATAATTTTGATGGAGAATTCCAAATACCAGCTCTTCTGAGGTTGAGAATAAATTTTAATTGTATAGCTCAGTATGTTAATACTTTCTTTCTTTAAAAAACTATTAATTTTCATAGAAAAAGAAAATAAATAATAACCCATAAAGAGCTATCAGTAATATTTTTCAATTTAAAAATACTTGTTCCATTGCATTATTTCTCCTTTTTTATATTTCCATTTATTAAAAAAATCTTGGAAAATCAGTATATTTGCCACCTCTGTAGAAGTTCTACATTTCTTAATTTGTGCACACCAAACCTTTCAAAAGCATCCAGCTCAAATCTTTCAACGTCTTTATATCTGGTTTTTTGCCCTCGTTTTTTCTATTCTCTGAAGCATTGCTGTTCTTTTGAAGAAAACAGTTGAAACTGGAGAATACGCATTATTAAATATCTTAAGCATTACACACCAGGATATCTATACAGCATAAGAAGCCAAATAATAGAAATTTTAGGGAAACTATCCTTGAAGAGAAATTAATCTAGTGAATTAATTTAAGATAGGTCTCCACACAGATGTTCAAGAAGCTCCAGTAGTTAGAGGAGCATGACACATAGGAAACAACAACTGTCTTCTTTCTCATCTTGCTTTTTTGGCGTTTGTGTTATTGTTACTAGTACACATTTTCAGGATTGTGCAGCTCTGCCAGTTCTGATAGTCATACCTGATTTTTGGTTTTACCTCAGCAAAACAATGGCACCCTCAGCAGAACCATGGCACCCATGAGTAACCTTCTTCCCCAGTTCCCTACAAGGATCCGTTTCTTTCTCCCTGGTGACACCAGTGGTGGCCTCGTTGCCTGTGTCAAGTGAGGTATCTGACTGTTCAGGCAGCACTTGCTGCTCAAGCAGCTGCTCCTGTCTCCTCAGGGAAACGTCAGGAGGAGTATATTGATTCAGCTAATTCATTTTTAGGATAGTAAACGATTTTAATGGAGAAAAGATTTGTCATGATATGCATGCTCAGTCTGGTTGGGGAATGGATTAAGGCCCCATTATAAAAAATAGACTGCTTTCAGGGAACCCTCTTCTTAAATGGCATGACCCAAATTCACTGTTCAAAAGTGTGGCTGACACGGCTTCCCCTTTGCAAGAGCAATGATTTCATTACACTATTACTAACAGCTCTGTTATCATATGAACAGGAAAAGGAGACATTTGCAGCTTTAGAATACAACATAAACTAAAATGTTTAAATACAACATCAACTAAGATGTCTTGCTGGCAAGAAGATCATGCCAGACTAAACCAATAGCTTTCCTTTAATAAGAGAACTGATAAGTTCGATGAAATATCTATCTGGATTTCAGCAAGGTGTTTCATACAATGCCACATGTGAAAAGGTTAGCTAAAGTTGAAAATACATAGGCTAGCAGTGAAATTGAAAAGTGGATAAGGAATTGGCTAAAGAAGAGATGGCAATAAGTTGTTCTGAAAGGCTCAAAGACAGTTAACAACCAAGAGGCAAATTTTGGGGCAAAAAGTATTTATAAATTGAGAATGAAAAAACTACAGTGGAACAGCAAATAGATTTCTAAAAGAAAGTCGAAGAAAAGATTTCTTTCAGAAAAAGCAAAAACTTCTAAGATGGAGTCAGATAAGTTTATGGTGCTAAAATGAGAAACTTGGAGACCAAGAAGGTCCCTTTTGACCCTGGGTTTCAAAATTTTTTAGCCCTTATATTCTTTTATCAAATTCCATTACCTTAACCATCAGCGTATCACCACGTTCTGTACATAGCCCATGCTTTCTTAAGGCACATTCATCTCCTGAATTACCTGATTTGAATTACTCAAACTAACATCCTTAGGACTTATCACTCATGACCTATGCGATAAGGTCCTTCACTCTCAAAAGCCCATTTAAGCCATTTTCAGTGAAAAAGTAATGAATGCATCTCTTTACTACCTCTAGCTTTACTGTTGTGCCTTTTCTCCTTCTCTCATTCTTATTAGTTGCCTTTCTCAATTCTTTACCATTTTCTCCTGCTTTTCTGTTTTTTCTTACTACTCATTAACACTTGTTAATGCTGTTTTCCTTAGCAAATATGAGGAACGCCAATAGCAATGATTCATTCTTTTGCATACATTACCTGCCAGATTCACAGTTCCGACTTTTCTTTTAGAAATTATCTTGTCTCAACCATGGAAATCAATACTACAGATTTCAGAGAAACTAAACAAATCAGAAGTATATTTAAGTCTTTCTCCTTTGTCCTCACCAACTTGAAAAAATGCACTAAAAATACAGTGTAGCACAAAATCAGGGGGTGAGTATTCTTCTATTATTCTTGCCATTTGCATATTCTGGGTTTATCTGAAGTTCATCATGTCTATTTTTGGACTTACTGTATATGGGTAAGACATATATCATCAACCCTTAAACCAAATTCCTCCCCTGCTCTGTGTGCAGGTGTTCTGCAGGCAGCTCTTCTGCATGTGAACTAAAAATTAAAAAAATATCCTTACCTTTTAGGTGGATCTGTGATAAGCTTCGCTCTGCTGGAAATCGCTCTCATATACATCATGCACAAGCCTTACAGGCTAAGAGACCAGCACCTAATAAAAAATTCAAAGTCACTGCACGTAATAGGTAATGAAGTGCTGGTTCTAGGCAGCAGCACAGGAACTTCAGGTGTTTGCTTAATATTCACTAAGCATATTCCTAAATAGTCCATACACATTTTTTAAAATTTCTTTCACATAATGCTGCACTTTTTTAGATCCTATAAAAGACACTTGTTCAATAATATCCACTAAGTAGCTGGGCCTGGGGAAAAGGTATCATTTGCACAAAAGAATTAGAAAGACATTTAGTAGAAAATGACATATTTTTGAAGACAGGATTCCAGTAAAATACTATAAGAACTTAGGCAAAGCAAGTTAATGTTTGCATTACTTATATTTAATTTGCAAAAAAGAACTTGAATTATTGATTTAAACATATTTAAAGCCTAAATAGCACAGATGAGAACACATGAACAGGTTAACATGTCATGATCATATACGTACATTAAAAAATGTAGTGTAGTTAGTGAGCTTTTGAATTAGTAAAATAACATACATGAATAAAAGAAAACATGCCTCTTGTTTTTAACAACTAATTTTTTTTCTCTTCCTACATTTCTAGAGTCACTTAGTTTTCACAACTTTTGCCACACAGCTTTTGTATTCTGTGAAGTTCCAATGGACTGGTAAGTACAGAAAATTAAAATATAGGTGGAGAAAGAAGCAAAATTATTTAACAGGAAAACTACAGTATAAAAGAAATTGAAGTACATTGAGCTTACCAGCTCTCATTATCACTAAAATCCTCACGCATGGCTCAAAATGTAAAAGGCTTTTAAATGGTCATTCACTTTTTGTTTTGGCTTATAAAAAGAGATGGTCTATAGATATTTTTATATAAAATAGCTTGTTGATAAAATTATTGAAAAATATTGAAAAATAGTATCTACAAATGTAGGCTGAATCTGTGTTTTTAGCTCCACGAGGACAGTCTATTCCTTAGTAAGAAAGCCTCTAACATCGGTAAGTCTACTCAGCAGCCTGTGAACTATGTGGCAGGATGTAGCCCTAATATATCTTTAGAACAACATGTAGCGTACACCACCTTTCTTCATGAGCCATCCTAAAAGGTGCAATAGAAACAGACTCAGGTATAATTCTGTTTCCCTCACAGAAAAAAATGTAGATTCAGGAACTATCTGCCTCCCCCCAAAACACAGTGAACCTTCTCGTTGTTTTCTTGCCCTCTTCTATAAGCAATAAATTTAAGGAAATTCACAAATGTGTCTGTCTGCACATGTCTGTGTAAAACTCGAGAGGAAGAATATGCTATAGCAAAGGAAGACAAAAGTAGAATTGATTTGGCTTAAAAATATTCAGGCAATAGATTGACTGCTCTTAAACTCTTGGATTACTTTCCAATGTCCAGTACTATTCTTCACTTCTCAAGGGAGAGTGAAAGAATTGCCTATTTTTCATGAGGGGTAGGACCTCTAAAGACAGGCAATGGCCATTCTGCTGCAAGCTCATGTAACCACAAACTCTGAAAACTTGATATTTAAGTTCAGCAATGATTTCAGGGATGTGGATTTTGAAAAATGGTGATGTTCCTCCATCTTTCTATGGCAGCTTTCTGTGGCGAGATAAACCTGATGCACACACATGTAAGATTCAGACAGAAGAAATGCCATAAGGGAGAAAAACAAGAGAAAAGGCAACATCTCCATCAATAAGCAAACACGGGCCAGGCACAAGAAATATATCCAAACCAGTTCAGATGCAGGTAGAGCACTATTGTAAGTCTATTTTTGCATGCCCGTTTAAATTCTGTAAGCCTCCATAAATGCAGTTATCATTACCATTGTTGCCTTATCATTCTCAGTGATTGCTCTCTTTCAGTCAAGTACAAAGGCAGGCTGAATATAAATGTTTTGTCATAAAACTGCTATTCAAACAATAAAAAGGGTTATAATAGTACTAAAAAAATCACCCCCAGGGCTGCAGCACAGACTGGTAGTATGCATATTCAGGCAGCACAAAGCAGTTCTAGTCACATACTTCTACCCATAGGACCCTTCCAGTGCATCTGTACTTAATATCAGCATGTTGCCAAAAGTGATCCAGATATTATCAGGTAGTCAAGATATACAGAACATTTTGGAATCTCATTCAATAAGAGAAACACAGTTTAATATTATTGCGTATCTGTATTGAATTCAGCAAATATCAACAAATTTAGCTTAAGGACTTGTCTTTAATTTTTAAAAAGAAAACTGCTTCAATTATGTTTTCTGCCTTTATCCAAAAATGCTTTTGTTGGTCCCAGGTTTAGCCATGTAGTGCCACCCAGGGGCCAACTGCAAGATGGTTCAACACTGCCATCTTGCCAAATAGCCTCAAAAAAGCATTATGCAATACATCCCAGACAGTCTTCTACCTAGGCTTGAGTGTTCTTTTTAAAATGTCTTAGAGGCTTTGGTATACTTTTTTTGTAGCATAGAGACAAGAGAGGTAGGGTCAGGTCAGGCAGAGAAGGGTGAAAGAACATGTGACAAGCAAGGGACCACCAAAATAAAACAAACTAATTACTCCCATAGAGTGACAGGATGGTTATCTGATCAAAAAAAAAAAAAAAAAGAAAAAAGAAAAAAGAAAAAAAAAAGAGGAAAAAAATTATAAAAAAACCCCACAGGTAGAATTTAAAACAAAAGGTTTATCAGCACTGAAAGCCCACTGCCCTGGGTAAATGTGCTTCTTGCAACAATAAAGACAAATAAAGTACTAAAAAAGGATAAAGCAGGAGATTACAGACCTAGCTGTGGTTTGATAAATGGCACTCTACTCCACTCTGCTTATTGTGTACTTCATACCTCGCTCTTGAATATGGAAGAGAATTTTATTAAAGATTTAGCCACGGTGGTGGTGGTGACTGGCTCACAGTAATTTTCCTACAAAGTAGTTTAATCTATCACAGGGCAGACAGTGCACCTTCTTACCATGTATCATATCTGTCTATTGAGTAAGTGCTATCCAAATCCAATTTCTTTTCATTTTTGGAACCCGTGATGCATATTCAAGATACATTTTCTTTTTGTCTGTGGCCTAAATTAGGTGCTGTATAAAGAAAAAAAGAAAAAAAAAAAGTGAAGTAATAAAAACGACTGGACTCTAAAGGCTACATTTCTCAGTGGGCATTTTCTTTTTTCTCTTTTCTTTTTTTTTTTTTTCCTGTACAGTACTAATGATGCAAAACAATGGGCATGTGTGGTTGTCACTGAACTCACGATACTGCCGCTGCTCAGCCAGACCCCCAAATCCTTGCCCCGGCTCTTACAGGTGAAACTTATAAAATAGCTGTAATAAAGCCTTAACTTTCTTTAATATTTCAATGCTTTTTTTCTTTATTTAATGAAAATAATGATCAAAATCGTAGTGCTTGATTTTACTGGAAGATCTGAGGCTGGAAAAACTGTTGGTTTAGGCAATTAATAATAGAGAATTAGAGCCTAAGGATCTAGAAATTACAGAATGGTTCTTTGCTTTGGTGTTTTTCCCCCCTCAACCAGGCCTAAGATACAGCTCCTATCGATGTCTTCATTTTAACTGTAAATGACCCTATATGATTCAACAAGAATCTAAGAAATTAAGTACTCTAATGTCTGATAATTTCTCAATTCTGATAAGTATTTCCTCCTAGTCCATGGCTTTTGGTTTAGGGACTGGGGCATTTTTCCTTTTCCTTACTTCTGGCTGTCTGCTGAGCACATTCACCAAACTGAGGGAGAAATTCAAGATGTCTATTCCAAAACTCATTGTTACATATAAAGGGCCCGGTTTAAGAAACTACCATTAATACAGAATATAGTGGTCCTCCCAGATCTCGGCATGAAGCACATCCAAGTATAAAATATACAGGTTCAACAAACTTTCCAGGGGCAACTAAAGGTGATGGACTTGGTCCTTTATGGTTTGTATCCTGTGTGTATTAGAGTATGATTCCACCCCTTTGTTAAACCAGCACCTAAGATCAATGTATGCAATTCAAGGTGGTAATCAGAATGTCTAATTTAATAACAAGTTTTGAATTTACACTATGGGTGATTGTCAAATGTTAAATTTACTGTGTCAAGAGAAAATACATCTTTTATATATGAGCACTTTTTAACCTAGAATAGCTTCCAAAGAGCAATCCTGGAAATGTGAGAGTCTTAGCCTAGAAGAACTATTCCAGCTTTGGATCTTTTTCAGGTTGCATCAAGAATTTTTCTTTCAACTTGATCATCTTTGTTGACATATGCAACAGGCTGAAACAGTTGCTTGTAACATGTTTTTTCACTTGATACCCACAATATCATACTATTCTCTTAGACTTTATGTTTCTAATCTCTGTCTTCTTATCACCATATTTTTCCTTAATAATTTAAGTATCACTATCCTAGTGCTGGTAGACATAGTTCCATTCAGGTCTGAGACTTCAACAACAGCAGAGACTACAAAAATTGGTGTTCACATCATCAGTACTAATGATTTTCATTGGTCTCTCCAACATGTGTGCATCACTAACCATTTCAGTCCATATTTCACCTTAGACAAGACTATTAAAAAAGCAAGTCAGGTTAGAGTAGTCTGAGTTTTCTGAGACCTTATGACACCTTAGAAGCTGTTCTCAAAGTCTTTCCTAATCATTTCTCTGCCCCTACAAGGACAACGCTTACACTCAAAGATGACCTGAAAGGATTGCCAAATTTTTCACTGTATCATGGGATTTCTTCCCTGATTCCATTACAGATTGTATTTTTGTCTAGTGAATAATATACACTGTTAACTTACACTTTGAATGAAAAAGCATACAGCTTAACCCTTTCCTTTTCTACTATTTCATTTTTTTTGCATAGTGTTAATATTACAGAGTCTCATTATTTTTCTGCTCAGATGTAAATCACTCTATGTTCTCTTTCTTCCAAGCTGACAGTTTAGTCATCTTGGACTGTAATGTCCACTACTGCTCCTGTGAAGGGTTTTCTCTGAGGGAGCACCCATGTAGTGATGTCCTGTGAGAGCCTGAAAATACTTTCAGTGGAGTTGAAAACTGATGGAGTTCAATTCTTCTAATTCTGGGCTTTTTATGTTTATTGAGGTTACAGTTATGGCACTTCTTTTGGTCTTCTAATACCTTTCTGATGTCCTTCTACTGCCAATATCTTCTTTGCAGTACTGCAGACCCTCTATCATATCCACAGCATCAGGGCACTGCCTACTCTCTCTGGGCATCTTTCTGGTCTTGCTTTACTCTCACTTAGCAAAGTAAACGACTTGTTAAATTTGGATTGGTCACCACCAGCTTTCCAAAGTTTTCTATCCAAGGTCCAAAAGGCATTTTGGTTTCAGAGAAAAGACTCAGCTCTGCAACCTGCAATATTTAAATTTGTCCTTAAATAACTCCCAAACACTTTGAGAGTTTCGTCTTTGTAGAAAATGCATCTGTTTTATATTTATATGGCATGGAATACACTTCAAATTTCTCTAACACAACTAGTTTTCTTAGCTGATTTAACTGTGAACTACTGAAAACATCAAGTGATTGTCATCCTAGCAAAAGAAATAACACTACCACTTAATGTCTTTATTCTGAGGTATCTATTTCTTGACGTTACTTACTGGAAATGCCATTTAAACCTTACTCTGTTGTCCTACACATCTTCAGAGCATTTGTAATGGGTAGAGATTTACAACTCTCTTTTTCCATCAAGGATATTTTCTCAGTTTCTTGTGGTTTTTATCCCACTTTACTTGTAGCATTACATTTTCTTGAGGAAACATTCTGATCTATGGAGTTTAAAGAGGTCTGTATCATTATTTTCAGAGTTGCTCTCCACTACACACTACTCCGTACCACACAGTGCACTAACGAAGTACAATTTGCCATGGACTTTCCCACAGACAGGACCAAAAACTTGTAGATGATAGCAGAGACAAGATAACCGAAAAAAGACCTCACACAACCCCTATCAGTACGGATACTGTCCAGATAGGCTACAATGTAAGCAAAGGTGAGCAAAACTAGACTTAAAGCTCTGCTTACATGAAATGTCACAGGAGTGAGGAAGAAGGCTTGCTGATCTTCTATGCTGGAAGGAGAAACCTAACTGATGTATGCCCCTAACCTGGGGAATAGGATATTGGACATTTGAAGAAGATACTTTGAATATGAAGAGCAACAAGTAGCTAAGAGAAGAACTAAATAAATTACTTTCATATAAAATAGCCTGGCCCAAGTAATTACAAACGTGGAAAAAGAAACTGAGGAGAGAATGAGTCTGGGACCATCTCAGACCAATCCAAAAGTTTTGGAAATCTGTCACTTTGCCTGTGAGAAAAATGCAATCATATATGAAAGAGATCTATCAGCTTAGATACGTGCAGAAATAACCTGCTCCATGAACAGAATTACAGGAATGCTGCAAGTCAGAAACACTGACTGTTGCAAGACAGAAAACATGGAGGGAAAAAAAAAAGCAAGGTATCTGTTAGAATTAGATATGCATTTACTTGCCATCACATTCAGAATATTACATTCATAAAAACTTGGGACAATATCTGACCAGAAAGAAAAAAATATTTTAAATAGAAAAATCAGAAATCAATAATACAGTGAAGAAAAGTCTTACAAACTGAATGATCAGAAAACCTGATTCAACTACACTGGTATAGGATGAACCTTCATACTGAATCCGAGACGCTGTATTTAAAATGTACCTGCTTTCTTGTCAAATACGCTTTTTGATGAATTATAATAGAATCACTGTCATTCCTGAGACAAATTAAAACTCTATTTTTCTTTTCATTTCATACAGAGGTTGGTCTTTTTCTGCAGACATCTGTGTAACTTTAGAGTTTTAAGTTGCAATGGTAACCAAGCACTGAAGCAGCTATAGCACACCCCTACTCCTCTGGCTGTGTCTGCCCTCACTGGTTTGAGAAAAAACCTTGCTTCAGCCAGACCGTGGACTAATCCCTAAGGCCAGATCATTCTTGGACAAAAGCAGGAAGTATTGTCCCAGAATATTACTTCGGGCTACCTGCCATATTTTAGCGGGCAGATAGTGTTTCTAAGAATCTGGTTTTGCATCCTTGGAGATGACAAAAAGCACCTCAAGCATTTATCTATTCACTTAGTTTAACACTTAAAGATTTTGAAACCTACGTTCCTTTCCGGAGTTTTTGATTACAGAGTACCTAGAACCTCTCTTTCCTCTCAGTTTTCAACCACTATATGGGTTTTGGTCCTGACTCTCAGTACACACTCCTCTCATTTTCAGTAATTAGGTCTGAAAAATAAGTTGACAGAGGACAATATGAGTTACAGCAATAAGAAACTATATTACAGCAAGAAAGTAAGACTTAAGGTGAAGGAATCTCAGCATTACACATCAGCAATCAAAGAGGATATAAAATTATGGTTTTAAAACAATCTACAATCACCTATTAAACATTAGTTCAAAATTCAGCTTAAACTTTACAAAATGCAATTGTATTGAAATATGGACATACAGATACCATTTCAACATAAAGCCAAGCTTTTGTCATGGCATACACCCATAATACAATCATGTGAAATATATTATAACCTCCAATGAGATTAAATGGATTTGACTGTTTCATAAAGTATGTGCAGGCAAATAGACCAAAGCCTGTAATTCTGCTAAATCAGAGTAGGTCTCTCGAAACCTAGGTAGCAGCAGGAGTACTCTACACAGACTCTACCTGAGAAAGTGATCAAAGAAAATTTTTTTCACAGCAAAAAAATTTATCTTTTTAATAATTTTGATTAATAGGAAATTCTTGAAAATGCCCTTTAAAATTGTATTGATTTTCCCACCTAACACAAAAAATCTCTGTCATAGATCTAATTTTGGTACAAGGATGAACGGATGTGCTAGATATGTCCAGATAACTGGCTTCACACTGTCCTTTCCCTTCTCAGCTACTTTTATATCCTGTCATGTCCGTAGCAAGCACATACTTCTTTAGCAGCCCTGCAGGATTCAGTTCTCAGTCTGGACCAAAACCACTAAGTAAGCCAAGCAAGACATTCTGTGTGCAGTAACTGAGCAGAGCATGCTGCCTTGAGGTGGGGAGGGCCCACGCTGCTCTCTAACCTGGATACCTCAAACTTCCAGTGAATATTTGGAGCATTTCATAACCAAAGGCTCAATGTAATTAAAAAAAATAAGAACCAGTGGTTAAACATCAACCACCAACTCAGGTAATACTCATACAGTATGTATAATGCCCATATTTGGTCCCTCTGTGTTTGGAACACAAATCGGACTCTTCACCATTTGAATAAAATTTAGGAAGAAATTTTAAAACACAAATATGTTGAGGTTGCTTAGACTCTTCAAAGGTTTTTTGAGAATTTTTAACATATATTTTTTCCCCTACAAAGGGAACATCACTCAGTTACAAAAACAAGTAGGTTTAGCTGTTGTGGTTATATATGCAGTAAACAAAAACATGCAAAGAAATTTATTCCTGCTGAAAAAACTAATAAAATCTAGGAGATATTCACAGATGCAAGAAGGTTCCTCTGTCCTCCTTGAGCTCATTAAGAAAGTGAGTAAGGAAATTACCTCTTCTGCCTATGTATCCAATATCAGCTTTATCTAGAAACAGCATGGTTTCATTAGTATCTGTCACAACATTAGCATTATATTAGAAATGGCTTGAAGCCAACATCCCAGGTACAACAGTCCCAAACCCTGGGAAAAGCCAGATACAGGCTGTGCAACACAGAGAGCCTCTACATCTTATGAATGATGGTTTACTGCTAGAAAATTTTACTTTTCTTTCTTGGTCTCTCATATCTAGGACTTTTTCATATAACCCATGGCTAACAATGTATTTTTCTAGGCTAAATTACTGAAGACATAATGATATTCAGAAAGTAAAAAGAAAAAAAAAAAAGGATCACTGAATTATTTTATTGCTCAATATAAATATTTGCCCAGAAGTGTTTCTCTAATCAATATTTAAAGTGAGTCAAGGAAGTTTAATAGCTAAATCTTGCTCTCATTACATGTCATCATCCTTTATCTGATATCTTCTGAAGCTATAGACCCCTCAGAGGTTGGAAGAAAGCAAACAATTAATTTCACAAAATTTTCATAAGAAAAAACTTCACATTTGAAAAATATAACAAAACTGGATTAACATTTTCATGCAGTCAGGATGGCACTAACATAATGCAATAATTTCTTTAATAATGAAATATGCTTTGATCCTATTATACGTTTCAGAAATAATTATATTCTGTCAAAGCACAAAAGAAAATGAAAATACGAACGGTTCACAAACAAAAATCATTGTAAATCATGAGCAATATATGGATACTTTTTTAAGACAAAAACTGTAATTAGGGAGTGTGTGAATATATGTGTGCACACATGCTCCTGCACATATTGTTGTGGTGACTACCAGAAATGACTCCTGATCTGGTGTCTGCTATTTCTACCCATATGCCATTGTGACAGCCCTGTGCTGAAATCCACGCTAAATCTGTATTTGCACTATGATTTTCAGTGTACCGATGAATAAAACATATTGCTGTTTTCTTTCAGTTATGAAGATATCTCCTATTTTGTAAAAAGTATTACCAAACCCACCCATATGAACATGATACCAAACCTTTTTGGAGCACGAGTCATTGATGAGAATGAGCATTGAAGAGCTGGAAGACACATACATAAAGTACTAGATAATTTACTTATGGTGCACTTGTCTCTTACAATGCCAGCTCCGAACTGGGAGACCAAAGCACAAAGTGCTGCCCTCAACACTGATCCCACAAAAGGTCTCTGCCCCAAACTCCTTTACCATGAAAGGATAAGACCAACAGAGACTCAGTACTGAGGGACAGAAAGGAAAGCCAAGAAAACGCCACCATCAGTGGAATAGTCAGTAGTCTCTAAATACCAGCCGGGTTTATTAATTACAAATTATACCATGAATGTGTTATTTTTAGGCTGAAATGCTGAAAGTTGCCTAGAGGAATGAATGCCTAATTTCTGCAGAAGCTCTGTAGCCAAATCAAGTTTTCTAATTTTGCATACAGCAGTTGAATTTCTAGGTAAAACAAAAATATTTTTGAACCCATGTAAATGCACAGACTGTGACTCACTTCACTCATTAGTAGATGAAGTGATTATAATTTTTTTTGAAATTCAATGTAAAATTATCTGCATTACCTCCCCAAAGCTTAAATATGTCTTTTAAAAAATGTTTAACACTTGAAAGTTCTACTTAATGCAGTATTTTCCATGTAAAGCTTGATCTGCTGTGGCGAATTACCAAAGATGGCACAGACCTCTCAGATCAGCAAAAATCAAATAAGCATTCCTAGTCTCAGGGGTCTTTTGTTGGGAAACTGGGAAAAATACATTGGCACACAGGTACAGTTACTCCACTGCTTTCTCTGCTATCGTACTTGTGCCTGGATGACTACAAGGGTAGTGACAAGCCTAGTACAATGATGAGACAATCAAGAGTCAAGAAAACAAAATAATTAGAAAAAAATGACCTGAACCAAAACTCAATGCAACTAAAGCTATTACACATCATCAATAAAGAGAATTTTATTCATATGCTCCATTCTTAGCATTGATTAATTGTTGCAAGTGTGGTTTAGGAAAACATTTTAAGAAAATCTTTCAAGAATCTTGAAGTAAATTATCTTATGGAAGCAAGACGATGTAGTAGTGATACAACTAGTTTGGAAACCTGGAAGGACTGCTGCTGACCGCTACTCACTTTCACTGCGTTGAAACAAAATTTCTTAGCGAATGTAGTAGTTTTTACCTATGCCTTAGCAAAACAATGGACAAATTCATTCTTACCTATGATACATTTTTAGATGCTCCCATAAAATGTGCTTCGAAAACCTGGATCCAATACATTACTAGACTGCAGTCCCCAACATTGCTTTATGGCCAGTTGCTTTATGGCCGACATTGACTTCAGTATTTAATTTCACGTTGCCTAAATTCTTCTCTGGCAATGGAGATAATACTTGTTTTCTCTATTCTTCTGTATAATACTATACTTCTCTACAATACTATACTTCTTCTGTACATCATTATATTAGAGGTTGGAAGAACCAAAGGACTATGAGAAAACATGTTGCAAGGATACAGATGTGACAACATCATTCAGATGTTCTACATTCAGATGTCGTTAGCCTTTAACAAGCTTTAGTCTTGTTAAGTTGGACCCCTGTTCTGCTTTGGACTCCAGGCACAGGTGAAAAAAATCAATACTGATTAACTATCATGAAACAAGCATTCTGAACCTCTTCAAGCTAACACCACTTAAAATTATTTAAATTTACACATCACAAATATTAGTAATGTTCAGCTGTTATCCAGCTTGGCTTTTGTTGATGTTTTCCAGCCAGACCATAGATGTCAAACACCAAAACAAGTTCAGCTGTCTGAAACTGGGATGCAAGGCACAGGGCATGAGAGTTTACACAAGAATGCTATTTTTCTAATATAGGGAGGGATTAAGTGCTGTATAATAATATAAATGTATTAATAATGCCAAGAACAAAGAAGGGAGAAGAAAGGTAAACTTAGATTTTTATCAGTGTTGTTCAACTTGGACAAACTTCCAGAATCTAACTCAGCACAGTGACCCCAATAGTGAAAGAGTTATGTGGGACAAGCCACAAAGAAACTACAAGTAGCAAAGGGGCAAAAAGGTGTCTCCTTGGCCTCAAACTATTAATTAGCAACTAGCAAAGCAGTACCACAGATTCACTGCTCCAGCATTCCTCCTCCAGAGGTTGCTGGTAGTCTGCCTCATTATCATCTGGATGGAAAACAACACTCTTTCCTGGGAGTTCTCTGCAACAGTCTTATTGATTAAGTTCCCACAGTGTTAAATCATTCTGTAGCTTTCACTCCATTCTGCCTACCTTCCCACCCCTGAATAATAAAAGCTTTGGTGGATTTATGGGGGTGGTGCAGTAGATGAGAAGCATTTGACAAACACCACAGCATAATACAGTTTCTATTTATGCAATGCCCTTAGATTCAGAACACTTCACGTGCCAAAACAGTATTTAAAAAGGCAAAATTAAACTAATCTGACTTTGTTCTTGTTTGTATACTGCTTTTCTTACCCTTAGGAATCTCTGCCAAACACATCCACATGTGTTCTCTCCTGGCTGTAATGAATTTGAAATAACCAGTTAAAAAACCTAGTAAGGCAATGATGGCTACCTTTTCATCATCCTTCAAGTTGGAGTTACCCAACAACTTCAAAATACACTTTATTTTATTTTTTCACAGGCATACATCTGAGATATGCCAATCTATGTCATTCAGTTTTGAAAAAAATTAAGCAAGAATGAAAATTTAATTTCTACTAGAAATAAAGCAGAATTCTCCCTCATTGTGAAAGAATCTATCCAGACTCATGGATCCTTACGTCAGGGTTAGGTTTTAGCTTAAGATTACTACAGGCTTGGCTGTGTTATTTTGGAGCGGGGGGCAACTGGGGATTTTTTTGAATGGGTCATGCATTAAGGAGACACTAAAGGTTAAGTTTCCTTAGATGACCCAGGCAATGGAAGATGCATCATATGCGAATGGACCCTGAGCTCTCCTGAGAAGTGGGCTGACAAAGAAGCCTCACGAGAGATGTTCTGAAAGTGTAAAACTAATGATTATTATTCAGAAAAAAAGGTTGAAAGTGACTGAAACTACCATTTAAGAAAAGACCAAGATAAATGTATGTTAGAAAGGAGGAAAAAGGAAAATGAGGCTGGGCCAGCTTTTTGGCAACATGACCAAGTGATAAATTTCAGTCGATAGTGATTTTTAGTTAAAAATGACATATTTCTCATTCAGCAAAAGAAACCCTCCCCCAAAATAATTTCTATTACAAAATCCAATCACTATGGATTGTTATTTATAGAAATATTTCCTTAAGTAA
This sequence comes from Tringa tobata, assembly GCA_033628505.1. Lineage (NCBI taxonomy): Eukaryota > Metazoa > Chordata > Aves > Charadriiformes > Scolopacidae > Tringa > Tringa tobata. Next base: position 3,905,398 of record JAHREE010000258.1, read on the forward strand.
AACATTAACAAGATTTTATTATTAACTGAAACTCAAAATGCACCATTTTGAATTCAAATCTGCATTTGTGACACACAGATTTCACAACTCTGTGCATGGGGAGGGACTAGCACTCAAGGTTTTTGCCTTTTTTTCATATTACTGATCATTAATGTAACAAGTTCCCCCATCAGCTTTTATTCTGCACATCCTATGCTTTCCAGTACCTTACTGCCAGCAGCAAGTAGATTGACTCCCTCCAGACAAACAGCACGGCATCCTTTCTCTTTCCTACACTCATTTTTAAACAAGCGAGATGTTGTCACAAAGGCACCTCTCGGGCATGTTCAGCCGAGGGAGGTGGGTACCTGCTGTTCACCCACTGGGCTCTGCCCTGCAGTGCCAGGTGTGCCCTCAGGAGCAGCCAGCAGGAGCCGAGCCGGCAGCGGGGACAGTGTTCTTCCTCTTCTGCAACCAAAGGGATATTTTTGCTTTCTGCATTTCTTTCTGCCCAAATACACCGTTAATTCATTATTGAGAGGAAATGTATTCTCAGAAAAAGAGGAAGAAAAACTGCTGATACTCTAAGTTACCAGGCTTGCTTACACTTTGATTCAACAGGTGAAGGGCAGCACTGCAAGAAAGAAATTAAAACAACTACACTGAAATGAGCTCAATGTGAAAAATGGAAATCTCAGATCACCAATATCCTCTAAAAACAAAAAAAAAACCACATGGCAGGAACATGTGTGTTATTTTTAATATCCCAGATTACTCCCACTACAAATAATTACACCTCGATACCCAATGGTATCAACAGTTTTACTTTGTTTATTTGAATTTTACTCCCTCAAAATTTTTGTATTGTGCTCACTTCATTACTTTTTAATTTTTAACCAGGATAATACAGTTACATCTTGTTTGCCTTTTGCGAGGAGCATATTTTCTTACTCGTGCTTACAGAAAGTACTAACTTCTTATACAAAAGTTCCCACTGATTTCAATCCAAATGCTCAGAGAGTAAATTACCAAAGAGAACTCTGGCATTAGTTTATGCATTTAGGTTTAAAATGAAAACAAAACAAAGCAGAGGTATGCTCTGTACTTCTTAGAACTAAACATATCTATGCATTCCTCTAGCATTTACAAAAATTAGTTGAAATTTATCCACTGAAAATATTTCAAATATTTTAAGTCACTTCTTAGCTACCAAAGCATATTCATACTCTGTCCTTTGCAAATTCTTCTTAATTTTATGAAATAATATTACAGGGAAAACAGTTCTCAAAGCTACAGCTCTAACAGCGATGAAATATTTTCTCGATGAGTCTTTTTCCACTTCAGGAAATGCTCTCAAAGAGGCAGGGTCTCTGGATCAGAAACTATGATTCAGCACAGATTTGTTCTGGGAATTATAATAAGGTTCAGCAGAACGTTCTACAGCTCAAGCTGGAGGTTTCAGCTGAATATAATTACAATTTTTAGTAAAAGACAGAATTTACCAGGGGACTATCCAGTAATTAAGACATGAAAAAAGGCCATAAGGAAAAGATACAGTTTCCAGAATTCTATTCTAAGAATAAACATGAAACTGAAACGTTTTTATTATTCTGCAGAACTAAACATAACATGTAACATATTTGACTATTACATTTTCTTAGATAACATTCTCCTTGTTCAAAACTAAATAAAACAGGAAATGTAAAAAGCCATTTTCAAACAGTAAGCACAGGTTGATATTCATCCCATGTAATTTTATCCATCTAAAAGTTAAATATTTAGTGTAAGATAAATTTCCAAGACCTACTGAGCAGGCAGTGAAGAGAAACGTGCCAGTGTTTGAAGAGCCCAGTCTATAGTTTGTACACAGTCTGTGGAATATGACTAAGATCTGTTACCAATGAGCTCTTTTCTCCTTCTCTTTCTCTTCTTCTGGAGGAGTTACACATGCAAAGACATTTTTGGTTTAGACTTACTTTCTTTTTTTTTGCTTATTTGTTGGCTTTATTAAAATTTTGATCTGCTTTTCCATTGGAGTCAGTGAGATGGATTGCCCTCTGAAGATGCCATGCCTGCAAGGCTTAGGTAAAATGCTTAAATTTGTGTAAGTCACAAATTTAAGTTTGTGTCTTAAGAAGTCACAAATTCTAGTTACTTGGTGTAACTAAATTGTAGTAAATCTGACTCACTGACAGGTTCCAAAATGCAGCAGTTTCTTTATCAATATTTCTAATCATCAAATATATCAAATCATCAAGATGTGATGATGGTTTTAGTAGATGCCAAAAAGAATAGTTGTTGGCCTGATGTCACATTAATTGTAATAATGAACATTTTTAGAAAGCTGAGTTATCAGAACACAGAGAGGTTGGTAGGGTGACAAACAGTGAGTTAATTGCAACTGCTGCAAAGGACCACCTGGCTGAATGGTCACAGTCAGCAAAATGTACAGTTAGAAATAAAGTTATTGATACAGTTTAATGTAAGGAATAGGTAACTGGGAGCACACACCCCAAAATTTTCTTTGAAAAGCATTATTACAGGAAATTATAAATACACATAAATGATGCAAGGTTATTAAAAAAAAAAAAAAAGCCAAAAATATGGGACTGAAAGTGCTCCAACTAGCTTAGCAAAGGGAAGATCAAAAGTGTGGGTATTTACAAATGGAAAAAATATATCAGAGAGACAGCTTAAAATATACTTCATAAAAACTTTTTTTTTTTTTGAAGGACGCTTCTTTTATGCATAGGGAGTGGAAATGAATTCTTCAAGCGTGAGCAAGGAGGCCAGAGATGAGGAGTTCAGGAAAACTATCAGTGGTATGATGCATGTTCCCTAATGTGGGAATCTAAAACTGTAACCAAGTTTGGGTTCTCTTTAAAATTAACAGAAAGAACCAAGCACCTTCAGAGCACAATTAATCCCATCCTAAATAGAAGCCTGAAATGACATGGAATATATTTGGTCATACCTGTTGCTCTCCTCTCACTAGAACAGGAGCAAAAATGACTAGCTCAGGCTGAGATACCTATACTTTATACCCAAAGTTAGGTGAGATGTATCCCAGCCTGTATTACTTTTTAGAGCCAGACTGTCTTCAGGAGCTGCAGTGTTATCACCAGAAAACTGATAATCTCTATTTTTCTTTCTCCTGGGGAGGAAACCTTATCCCCTTGCCTGAGTATGAGAGTGCAGAGAAAAAGAAAGAGAGAATCTTTCAGTAGCTTAGGGCAGTAGTGCATAATCACTAGATTTTTCATTTCAGCTTTCAACTTGAAATTACAGATCTAACTTCCGTTTCTGACTGCTATGACTGTACTGAGATTAGCATTTACCATATCACTTTCTACAGCTGGTATCAGTGAAAATATTTATGCACACAGTGAGAGGAGAAAAGTATCTGCCAAAACCTGTGGGTGCCACTAAAAACAACATTTCTTTCAAATCTGTGTTTTTGTACAGTGCACTGTACAATGGTACTCTGCTTACAGTTGGAAATACCAGGCACTTCCATAATCAAAAAAAAATAAATTAAAAATAATTATTGTACTGTAATAGTAATTATATCCAGAGCAAATCAGGTACTGTAAGTACAACAGAGCATCAGTTATGCCACCTCAGTGGGGTGAGAGATGTTGACTTTCTAATGAAGCTCCCCTGTACCAGATGCAGCTGTAAAGTCTAGTCTTAACTTTAAGCTCTCCTTAGATTTTCAGTAAACAGCTATAGTGCACATGAAAATAAACCCAAGTAAAATACGAACACGCAGAGCTTCCTTAGGCTTAGCCTATGGACAGTAAACCAGTTTAGAGTTTCAACCACTACGATGGTAGCAATCGTTCTCAGCTACTTTATTCACTTGGAGATGATGGGGTGCCAGACAACTAAAAACCAGATGGATTGTGAAGTCTGTGCCAGGTCTTCTTGATATAAATTCCTGAACGAACTGTTCCTTCTAACCAACATTTGGCAGAGAATACTTTGGGGGTTTTTAATTGCCATTGCTACAAACCATAGAAAGGTTTGTGTGATGATGATGGAATGCTGACCTCATCGAAGAAAGACCAGTTTTACTTTAGTTAATGAATAATAGTTGCCATTTTCTGTAATTGTTCCCCCCCTTTACTGTCACAAATGGTCTTATGATAATAATCATAGTATATAATCTGACACAAGCGCTCTTAAAGAAATTTCTAGTAAAGGACTGCAGCCTCTGTGGGAGGTAACTGTCAGAATTATCTTAAACCACTACCTGTCTTCCACTACAATAGAAAAGGCCTTTAATCGAAATAATCCTTTTTCAAACGAGCAACTTTTTTTTTTCCCTCTGCAATTCACTCATCTTAAAAAGAGCACTATAGCTTTTGTGCATAACTTAATTCATTCTTCAAGACAAGTACAAAATTTGTCACTGACATTTAGCGCCAGCCGTAGGCAATGGATAAAATGAACTAGTTAGCAATTTAACCTGTAAAAAAAACAGAGTGGGATGAACAATTTTCTGCCATCAAAGCAAATGGCTAACATTTAGCAAGATTTTATTTTTATTTTTCAGCCCATCCCATCCTCAAGAAGAAAGAAGTCAGGCTAACATTTTTTCTGGGTCCTAAATCTTCCTCTCAGCCTATTTCTTTAATGGTTTAAAGTAAATGACTATCCAGAGGATAATTAGGCACTGTGCTGTCGCATCGTGTCAGGTCACAGCTGGATTTAGTCAGCATTAACCTTTGGGGAGAATTGGAATATCAGTATCATTTAAAATTAAAGACGTGTAAGCAGGCATTTCTGGAGATGTTAGAAAAGTAATTGTCTGTAAATTGTTTGACCTTGAGATTTAATTGCATGCACAACACACATTCTAGCAAGAACCCTGGACTGTGTTCATTCTCTTTCACCTCCGTACCTCTCACTTTGCAGAACCCATTAAGCTACCTGTGGATTTTTCTGTAAAATATTAAAGATTGTTTTATACTGAGAACAAAAGCTTTTAAGCAAGACCTCTTGCAAACAAAACTGTTAAATAGCTGTAGTATAGACCTCATCTATTTGAATTTCAGTCTTTTCACACGCTCAGAAATGTTTAGATATACATAGAAAACACTCCTGTTAAAGAGCTAGGCTTAATTTTTATTCCTTTTTCTTTTTTTTTTTACTAACAAGTTTGCATATTATGCCTTATTCCCTTTTTCCCTAATGAGACAGCTTATGCTTTCAAAGTCCCTCAAGCTAGGCAAATCTCTCCACTGCTTCCACTGTTAATAATGAAACTTCATAATTATACAAATCCAAGGTGGCCAATCAGCTTCTCAGGCTGAGCCTTCGGGTACCTCATGCATTATTTATGTGGCACTCAGGCCTGTGAACTCACTTGCTTATATTAGAAGCCTAATTAATATTTAATCACACGTAGAGAGGGCACACAAAGCTGTGCTAGGCCCTGAAAGAAGTGCAAGTAAGAGTGTACACAGGTGCTTGTTTGCTTGTGTGTGTGTGCGCGCGTGTGCATGCTCTAATATGCACGCTCAAGCACACTGATTAGAAATACGCTCTCCGATTGGGAAGGAGACAAGCCTGTGACGATGCTAAAGATGTCAATAAAGACATACATGGTTTTGATCCTGCCTGCAAAATGGCTTTCTCAGGTGATGCTGAAACCAGTTGAGACTCTCCATGAAGACTTCAGTACATGAAAACCAATGCCAAGGAGAACTGTTTAGGTTTCTTAGCTCAGGACTGGCTTTCTACATGCCTACAGACATCCCTTCTATATTCCTGGGGCGAGACTCTCCATTCACAGGTCATCAGCTGCAAAGCAGTTCTTGTTTTTACAATAGTCCATGAGAAAAAGTAGTAATACCTCCAAGTACCCTCACTTCTTGGGTACGTATCATAACCACCTCTTCCTTGGCATGGGAATGCTGGATAACCCCAGCTGCTAGCTTGTAGGGAGAAGAAAGTTCTTGAATCAACCTTTTTTATGATGATGATGATTTAAGTTGTTGAAGATGCTACTTGTTACTGGACTTTTTTCTAGAAAACATTCATGTCAGTTGATACTGAATTATTTTCATCCTCACCTATCCACCTGCAAAATCCTCAGTTGTCTGTTGCTCTGACAGGTCATGCTACACTATGAAACCTTTTTGATGGGGAGGAAGAGAGATCCATATCCAGAAAACTCTCTGATTACACAAGTCAAAGCAGTAAGAAAATGATCTGTCTTATCAATGTGAATCCCACTTCAAATGTAGTTTAATATTAAACAGAATATTTCATCACATTGATACTTCTATTATTTGAACCAAACAGGCCATTAATTTTTCTGAGTTGTTATCCTCTCAGACCACTGCAATCTCTCCCCCTCATTTTGCTATTGCTTTTAAGGCAGACAATTAAGGACTTCAACTGAACTTCCTCTTTCACACATTGTTTTCATTTGTATTTTCGCTAGCATTGTTTACCCATAAACAGTAGCAAATAGGACTTACGGACTATATTCCAGAATCTGCTATTAAATGCTTTTAAAACATTAATGTGGCCTTGAAATGGTTGATCTTATCAATATATGAAATGGCTGTTGATAACTAGAGCTGGAGAAAACAAGAAACGTTGGTTTGGTGGTCAGAAGAAGAGAATTAGAAAGAAAAAAAGTACTTTGGGTAAGGAAACTGGCAATGCCATACCTGGAGTACTGTGTCCTGTTCTTGGCTCCCCTGTACAAGAGAGATGTGAAGCTACTGAAAAGTCCAGTGACGGGCCACTGAGATGATGGACATGGTCCTGGGCAACTGGCTTTAGGCAGCCCTGCTTGAGCTGGGAGGGTGGACCAAGCGACCTCCAGGGGTCCCTTCCAATTTCAACAATGCTGTGAGTCTGAGACAATTTTTTAAAAATTTTCCAAGACAAAATGTAAATTTTCTGCCTAATATTTGGCATTTCCTTTTTTAATTTTTTTTTTTTGTTTTAGTTTTTAAATGAGAAAGCACTAAGTTTACACATTAAAAGAAATACTGATTTTCAGTTTGCAAGGATATTTAATTTTGAAGACAACACTGTGCAAAGTTCCTACTCTTCCCCCCACTTAGTTTTGGTTGAAACTATAAATCAAAGATGTAAATATTTTTAGTTACTTCAAAAATCCATGTGAGTAAAATTTGATGAAATCATTTCTCACGACTCTAGTGATATTAATCCAGGTTCAGAAACTCTATGAAACTTTAAATTGTTAAGGAGTCTTCACAGTCTTGAATGAAGTGTGCTACACAAATAAAAAGTATTTAATTGTTAAACAATTACGTACTATAACATTGCAACAATTGTTCAAGTTAAGCAATCCTTTCTTCTCCTTCTAGTCTCACTTCTCTCTTAAAATCCAGACTGCAGAGCTTAAATTGGTCATTCATCAATTTACAAAGTAAAACGGCCTATCAGTGCAGCCTTAAAACTAAGTTAGATCTCAGTGGTGCAAAATACTTCTTGTAAAACAACTTAAAAGATGTAGGAAAATGCATGAATTCCTATGGTTGACATCAAAATGCTCTTAAGAAATCATGAACTGCCTCTTGAGGCATCACTTCCACTTGCTACAGAGAAGCTTCCATGGTAAGTTGATAGAAATAAATGAGTTGGCCGACCACGCACTCTGTACCATTCCACGTATGTAAAATACGCACACACAATATATTGACACCAGTTTGCTAAACACCTCTGGCAATCACTGAAAAAATAGACATGCATATATTAGCTCAGTAATATGTTTTAAATTAAACCAAATTCCAATTTATCTTGTGTTTTTTTCCTCCTTTTAGGGACAAAAATAGTGAGGTATTAAATGTATGCCAGGAACCCTGTACCAAGCATCTGGCAAATTTATGGGTTTTTGCATCCATTTTCCAGCACTACAATCCCAGAGGTGCAAGAAATGAGAAGAAACATTTGTTGTAGTTCCAGGGAGAGTTTGCAATTTCATAACTCTTATTTAAGATACTTTCCTTTTAAAAAATAGAAGACTTGTAACCATGTTTACACTATTTCCTTACAATGACAGGCATCCAGAATTTGAAATGAATATGTTTAATAGGGAACATTCCTTCATTAACAAGACCTAGATGAATCATGGCAATTTTCACTTTTTATTCACCTTTCTTTTACACTGTAGTTACTATTCTAACACCAGACTAGCTAAATGTAAGAACAGAGTGGTGAATAATATCAGCAGCTGCAGAGGTAAAATGAAACTTTTTTTTTTCAAAAGTCATCAAAAAAAGTAGTTTGTTTTTGCAGTATTCCGCAAAAAATATTTTCCAGTACTTTGCCATATTGTGGTTGTTTGCTAAATGTACCATTAGGCCACTAACTTCAAAGCTTAAACTTGATCTGCTTGTCTACTCAACAGGACAAAACAGAGAAAACGAAAAGATTTTTTAAAAAATCATCTAACATTACTAGCTTCCATACTGCATTCCAGTTTCAATATAGGATTGTTCTATTAACTGTATTCTCTAATGGTCTGGTCAGGCTACCATTAAATTATTCAAATAAAGATGAGGGACCTGATTCTCAGCTGGCATATATCAGTATAGTTTCATTGATTTAAATAGGGCCATACCAATTTACATGTCCCGCGAATCATGCCAATCATTTCAATCAGAACGATTAAATGATTAGTTTCCTAGTATATTAGCATAAATTGCTAATAACTAACGAGTGCTCATAATTCTCTGCTTTTTTGTAAAGCCCTTTTCAAGCACAGGAGCATTCACCTGGCAGAAGGGTGAATACATAAGCTGTTGTCGCATATGCATCTGAATAGTGTTATACAGCAGAGCCAAAACCATGGAGAAGGTGTATGGTCCTTCTCAATCTACACCTCACAATGCTCAAGAAACGCAAGAGAACTTTTAGCTGAGATTAAAAGAGCAGATGCTGCTATTTTACAGTAGTACAATATAATAATACTGCAACCTTCAATCGAGGGCCTGAGAGAGTATTAATTTTATGCTATAGAAAGACTAAGGTGTCTTTCTTTGGAAGAAAACATGACTCCAGAAACAGAATGTTTGAGAAAAATATCAGTTTCTAACAAAAATAGGATGAATTAGCAACTGCTGTACTAAAGAAAACATCAGTTATAATCACATATGTAAACAAAAGAAAAACAGTGAAAGCTTTTACTGTAGTTTGCCTTGTCAAGAATCTTGACAGTATTTTCAAATCACCAAGTATTCACCAACTGGGATGTAAGTTAACAAACATTCTTGTACAGGATAAATTAAGCCTGTGTCCAGGTCAGCAAGAGGCATTTCCACAGTTTCCTTAGATTTTGTGTACTTTGACTTTTAAATGTACAATGACATTGAAGGGCTTTATCATAAACTAAGAGTAGTAAATTCACTCAGAAACATCAAGTTATATCTGCTTTGCTTACAGCTTGCAAAATATCCAAAGAAGCTTAATAAAGAAAATACAGACTTTGGGAAACAGAAGCGATCGTGAAATCACTAAAAATTTCTCTGGAGTGAAAAAGAAATTTAAAAATAGGAGAACAAAACAGAAAGGGAAAGAAAAAAGAAGAGTGAGAAATTAAAAATAAGAGCAAAGAGAAAGAGATAAAGATTATGAAACTAACCTTACTCACAGTCAAAATGTCATTCAGTGATCTTTTTTTCATTCCTAGAAAGTACCTATATTAAACCCATTTTTATTAAAAGTGGGTTTTTCTGTCCAGCTTGACTTTACGTTCTAAATATATATATATACAGACATACAATCAATTTTTCATTCCTGATCAGAATAATTCATTTCAAATCCTCTTTTTTTTTTTTTACCCAAGATCTGTTTGGAGTTTCTATACAAATGTAGGAATATCAAGACCTTGAACTTCACTGCAGGTGTTCCCAGTTTGCATTATCAAGAACAAAGTCTTAGATACAACCCTCAAACATCAGGTACCTTTTGTATAGTATTTTTCAGAGTTGTGCTGATGAAAAATAAATACCCGATATACCTAGGAAAATTTGTTGTAAATAAAATTTGTAACATAGCTGTATTTATACACTTGGATAAGTACGTATTGGGTGTGTGCGTGCAAGCATACACTCATATATGCATTATACCTATCTGCATACATACATATCTGTACATATTTATCAAAATCTCCAAAACTGGTTCAGCAAAACAGGTTTTATCAGCAATTAATGCATCAGTAATACAATTGCCAGTGAACTCTATTTCCACTAGTATCCAGCTTTCCTAGTTTCACTCTGAGATTCAAATTCACCATTATGCAAAACTTTTACTAATCCAAATTAAAAAAAAATAAATAATAAAATCCACACAGAGAAATACTTGATGTATTTCTTTTGTCTGACTTTTGTAAAACCATTGAAACTTGGTGCTCACTTTACAATCTCAGCTGAGAGAGCTGTCAATAAAGAGCCTCGCTTCTTTAATTGAATGGAGCACAAACTGATTTTAGGTATTTCTTCACATGTTTCTTCATGGCTTTGTATCTGCTGCACAGGAGCAAAACGTACATCAGGATGCAAGAAATCCCGCTTTGGAAGGCTGGAAGACTGAGATGAAATCTGCAATTTTTCAATCCATTTTCCTGTAAGTGTCTCACACTAGTGAGATTTGCTACTTGGATACTTTTACATAAAAATATTTCTTCTTCTACACTCCCTTGAAAGTCGATGGGAAGTTTGTTGTTGACTTCACTGAGGTAAGGATGGAGCATTATACAGCCCAAAAAAGACACTGTTCTTGACGACCCACAGTTGGTGTGCACGCACTCCCTTTCCAAGTTTTACTCTTTTACCACCTCCTTCCCTCTGAGACTAGAGAAATGCAATAAAGTCTGTATCTTCTCTACAACCTCTGTCTTAAATAGTGGGGAAGGAAACAAGGGAATGAAACTGAAGTGGCTGGCACTACATACTATAGTGATATGGTGATAAAAATAAAGGAATTCAGCTGATTCAAAATACACCTGTGTGAAAAAATCCTAACACATTTGATTCCAATGGATACCTCTGATGTATAACTACACTTAGTATCTGCTGTCTTCTCTAATCCTTATTGAGTGCAATGCTATCACCTAGAAATACAAAACTCAGAACGAAAGTAAACATTTATTTGCAAAACATTTTGCTTAGGTTAGAACTGGCAAGACTCTCCTATGTGCTGGGGTATCATCACAATATTTAATGAGTGTTTTAATAACAAAAACTTTAAGTCAGTGGTTTTTAGGTTAAGAGAAATCATAACAGTAAGTTTTAAAAGAACTCTGCATCTACACCGTTTCTACTGTAAGTTGCTGGTACAGAATGTGAAATGAAATAGTATTTGCAATCAATGTCCAGAGTTTAATATTTTGGATTTTATACACTAAATGTTATTAAAGAGTTACACTTCGAAGAAGTGCGTTCCAGTGTGGTACCTAATCGGCAGCCTTCTTCATTGGCTACAGTTTTCCTACTTTGTTGCAAAGCTTCAGGATATTAATAAGCAAGGACATTTAATGAGAGGAAGCACTCCAAAGTAACACACTTAACTCACTGTCTTTACTGGCTGTATCAGAGTAAAAATGTACACTTATGCCAAAGGGAAGTTATGCCTTTAAACTGCAACTCTAAATTGCAACTAACATGCTGAAGCCAGGATGTCACAGTTACACATAATTACCATTCCTACAGGAGCCTGTTTCCTGTGGTGACAGTAGCATATTTAAAAGATAGCATTTTCAGACTTTGATGTCACTTTTCTCATACAAAACTGTTTTTTCACTCAGAGCCCCATTGAGTAGCCCAGCCTTATCCAGTAAAGCACTTAAGCATATGCCTAGATCACATTTATTTCAAAGGAACTTAGGCACATGATTATGATTTTTTTTTTCTGAAAAAGGTTTGAACTTAAGTATATGTTACAACTGCTTTGTCATGTGGCAACCTAAAATAGGAGCGTAACTCCTAACTGCAATGCTGCTAATACTCACGACTACCCTGGAATTCTAGTGGCAACAAGTTTTATCACGTTTTACAGGTTTATTTTTCCAAATAATATTTTAGTATCATCTTGTCTTATCACATAGTACATGCTGTAAGCTTATTACAAGCCAACAAAAAGTTTGAAAAAATATTAAGCTTAATCATATTTGAATCTTTAATATTTTACCAGTGCTCCTCACGGCTTAAAGACCGTAAGCTTTAAATACCACTGAAGCTTTTTTTTCATATTTGAAATGAGAATGCCAAGAAAGGTATCTGCTGCTTATACAACAGGTTGTAAACCAGAAAATCACAGAGAAGCCAGGGAAAAACCCTTTCTATGTCTCCTGCATTTCCCTCTCCATCTTTTACTTTTCCTTATTCATAATCACTGTAATAAAAAAGGCGTTTTCCTGGATAAATATTACAGAACAAAGAAAACAGTGTGATTGGCTCTGTTATATTACCAATTTTTTTTCCAACAACCTCGCTATAAATAGTGCCCAGATTGTACAGCAATAGACACTGTCCCCTTGTACAAAATACCTCTGTGCTACTCAAAACCTGAGGAAACCCTTTTTAGGAACCCTATCACTGAAGTCACCCCTTATAGAAATAATTACTCTCTAGTATCTGTGTTGTTTGTTGTTTTGTGTGGTTGTTTTTTTTAATTAAATCCTCATTATAATAATCTGTGGTGGTATTAATATTTATACACTAAGGGTGACACAGTGGGGAGGCTGTGTTGTTGTCATTCTCCGAACAGAAAACTGGGTGCAGTTTTCCTCGGGGTCCTTCAGTGATTTTCACGACTAGGGCAGGCCACAGTGGCTGTTGAGGTGTGTATAATGCACTGCCTCTTCTTCATAAGCTGATTACATTTTCTCTCTTACAATAATTTCTTACAGCTAGAGCACAGAATTGAAAATTTAGAAATGCATTTTCTGTTTCTCACTGGGCCACAGACTTCCTATGTGGATCTTGAACAAATTGTTTTACTCACCCTACCTCTGCTTTTCACATCTGAAAATTAGAGATAAAAGCAACAGGAGCACTTCAAGGCTTAATTCATTAAAGAACTTTCAGGTCAATGATTGGAGGTTGCTACAGATTAACATATTAAAAGTTTTAATAATTTATTTGTGATCTACTTTAACTGATGCAAGATGTTTCCAAACTAGAAGCAACAGGAAAATTTAACACTATGTCACTGGCATACATGTCCAGTTTTATAGACCAGTAACTGTAAACGAAAGGTATTAATGTGTTTGCTCTATCTGGCTGTGTACCAGAGTACTAACATACACTTCAGGAATAACCTTCTTCTGATGGAAAGTTAAAATAAAGCTAAATGCAATATAAATACATACTTCATGTTTACACACACATACACAGTACATATACAGAAAATGTGTGCATTGAGATACTAGTCCAAAGAAAAATATTTTCCTTGATTGTGTTACAAGGCCATAATTCTTCAAGCTAAGTAATACATGTTGTAGAAATGCTCTGAAATAAAATGCCTGTAATTAACCAACATACAATTTTATCTAAGATCCTTTGTTTAATATATGTCCTCATGTTAATGTACTGTGGTTAAAGGGAAATAAAATAGTTAGCAGAGGAAGAAAAGACTTATTTGTATTTTTAAAAATAATAAAATCTGCCTTATTCCAATAGCATTTTTCCTCAGGATTTTTTCCTTTTAAAAATAAAAATTCCATTTTCCTGTCTGAATTCAAAATGATTGACTGGAGCACAATATTAAGTAATAAATAAAACAGTCCCAGTGCCTGAAAGACTCCTGAATAAAGAGAAAATTATTTTTGGATTTTCCTTCTGATCAGATATGAAATATTCTGAAACGCCACCTCTATAATTTGATAAAAAGCTTGATATCCCCAAATGAAAATAGGATTCAGCACTTTCATTTTTCTGTCTCTAAAGGAACCTCTAGGTAAACTGATTTTAAAAAAATGAAAATCTCAAGCATAAAGGTGGGAGTAATGAAGCAAGTTTAAATATGCGCTGACCTTTGAAATGAACTGCATTCCATGTTGTTTGGCCAAGAAGCTGGCTGTGTTGCTGTCTCCATCAATTTCCACAGCATAAAAGATGTGGGTTTTGGAGCTGCCCTGCTCTCTGGTGGATGTTGATAGGCATCGCCGCAAATACACTAGTGCTGATAGTAACAGCCATATGTTCATTGCTCTGAAATATTAAAAGAAATCCACATGGGATAAAAGTGTAAGCACCTTCTTTTGTTGCTGTTGTTCACCGATGGAATTTACCCAGCGGTGGCTGTATTTTATTTTCCCTTTCTTTNTGTTGTTCACCGATGGAATTTACCCAGCGGTGGCTGTATTTTATTTTCCCTTTCTTTGCTTAAAAAATAAACTCCTATAGTCTTTTATTTAGTAGCAATATGAAAATAAAATAAGACAGCAAAACAAAACATATTATTTTTGGAAGCTAAGAGTATTATGCTGTTTGATCTAAAAGCAAAGTAATATTATTTTAAATTATTTTATTCATACAAATTCAAAAATAAATATGTACACTACTGCGCATCTTTAGTGATGTAATTATTTCCTTTTTCCACTCCTCTTTTATTAGATGTTTCACTGTTTTATTCAGTGATTTGTTAATCTCAAACTGTTCACTAGACCTCAAGGTCAAATGGCATTCTCTGAAAAATTTGAGTGTTTGATGTCAAAATGGAAGATTGCCACCTGAATGTATAGTGATTTTATTAATAACCACTAGTCTAAATATCTGTATATCTATTCTAAGTCCTTCTGTAATATATTTTTTCAAATATCAGTTTAAAAAAGTGTCTTATGATCTAATCATATATTGCCTAAAAAAATGAATGACAGAAAGATGACAAAGTCAAGATTATACATATCAGAAGTACTACGGCTGTCTTAATTAGGCAATATTCACAGCTGGCTGAAAATTGATTCTGTACATGCTAACTCTTAGGAACTACATCCTGGCTTTAACAATATGACAGCAGTAAGTAGCAAAACTACCCTGAGTGATATCCTCGTGTTTCATACGTGATGGAACAAGGGTATCTTTTAAGTAGATGTGCTATTAGGTACAAACAGTGCTAGAAATCCAACTAACTTTTCCACCTACATTCCCATTCTTTAAGGTACCAGTTAAGATCTGTACAATAACAGAATTTAAAAACTAGTTTTGAAATAGAGTTTTAGATGTTATAGGCGGTCATGTTCATTTATATGCTTGCAATGTTTGCAGCAATTATTATTTAAATAGTCTTTTAAAACAGCAGTTAGATATAAATGATCAGCGGGACCATACAAATATGTAGAAATAAACCATTGTATCAATGCAATCTTTGAAGATATACATCTGTCTTTCCTAAGCCATGTCTTTCATTTGCATCCTTCTTGGACGACCAAGAACCATTGTAAAGCAGCCAGTGACTGAATTCCACCCCACACCCATAGCAGCTCTTTTTAAATAATATTGGGTACAAATTAAGGTGCAACAGAGAAAACAGTTTATCTCTTACCTTGCAATCCACAATAATATAAACCTACAATCTTTAATAAACATTGCCAGACAGAAAAAACATACTTAAGGTATCTGCACAGTTAAAGATAAAAATCAGATCTTGAATTAGATCCTACCAGCTAGATACTTCTGAAAAGGCCTAGTAAAGCCTATCGTATGGAATCCCTAGTAATTAGCGTGTTTCTGGATTCTGATTGCTATCTGAAGCACAGACAGAGCCTCACAGAGGTGAGGAATTTTTGTAGCCAGACATATGCAGGCTAAATTTCTAAAGTTCCTCTTCAAATCTTCGGTAAATATGTACTAGGGACGCTATTGGTTTTTCACATAGTGCTTTTTGGAACACCAAGGATTGAGGTAGTGGGAACTCCAATTTAGTTCTGTTGTCTAGCTAAGCAATCAGATTACGGCCCTATGAAATGAAGCCCAGTAATCAATGGAAAGGAAGCCATGAAGACTATGGAATATTAAGTTTCAGCTCCTACCTGTAAGATGATGAAAATTTCAACAAGTATTGTCCAGGACAATACAGGAGGCTAAAGGTTATTTAACTTGGTGTTTCTTCTGCTAATGCAAGCCTACTTTGTATGGGCTATCTACTTTTATGGTGACTGAATCAGAAAAAAAAATGACATTACAGCTCAGTCTACTCTAAACATAATTCAGAATGGATTTCAACCAAGGTCTCTTCCTATCAAATCTAATGCAGTCTAATGCAGTCTAGATCTAGATCTAGATCTCCACAGCCAGCTTAGGGCAAAGTAGTTGGTCTATGTTTAGAGTAAGCCAAAGGCAGAGGAGTGTACAGAGGAACTGGGGGTGCAGAGAGAATTAAGAAAAAAAAAATGCACATAGGTAATGTAGACTCACCCTGTATAATTCATTTGAATTATATTCATTTGACTCACCTGAATAAAACATTTCCAGAACCAAAGATCAAAATCAGTCTACCTAGAATGCCCTAGATCATAAAAGCATTCTTTTAGGAAAAGAAAAATACAGGTTTATCTACCTGCAGAGAGAAGTAAGGGTAAAGCACCATATTTTTTAGTAAGGGACTGACACCATTGTGGTATTGGTAAAAGTGGTTTGGAGATACTTCTCTCCTCTCATAGTATATTCCTTGGCATTCACTTTACTGCTTTTCAAATCAAATATTTTGTTCGTGCTAAAGTAGAGATATGCAGAACTTACTCATATTTTCAAGCTGATAGATTTAGCAAATTTGACCTGACCTGAATAGAACCACTCTGTAGATCAATTTTTTTGACTACCAAACAATTTTCTGGGGCAAAAAAAGAAATAAAATGCTGAAAAAAACTCTACAGACAACACAATGCAAACACGTCTGAGAGTGATTTCTTATATACTAGTGGCTTATGCTAACTGTTACTAGAATTGGAAAACAAAATGCTGGGAGATTAAATGGGAAACAATATAAAAAGCAATAATCACTGAAAGCCTCTGCTATTGATATATATATACTAGGAAGCTTCAACCACCAATATAAAATTAGCCATATGTGACATCAAGATGATACTTAGAAAAACAGTTGATTGACAAACTGGAGAAAAAAACCTCTACAATTAGTAAAATTTTAGATGTCTGTTTCTGAAACCAGATGGTAATCCTGCAAATGTATATTTTCACAGAAGAGTTATACATTTAATAATTTTCCTTTCCACAAAACCACCAATTGACTTGACACCCACTCAAACACACCTTCAAAAGCAAAGTCAACATTTTAAATAATATTTCATAGGTACAAGTAGTAGTTGGACACCTTCACAGTCATGACATTGAAGCAAATCAAAACAAGTGCAGTTTCACCCCAATTATTAGTTCCTGAAAACAAAGTGGGTGGGGAAAATACATTGTTTTATCTTTACAAAAATTCTATCTACTTCTTCGTGGAATCCTTTGGGTCTCACCCATAATGTGGAATAGGGACTTAAATTCAGCATGAGACTAAAATTTACCCAAACCTGAACAAGATGATAAGGCTTGGAAAACTGCAGTGAGAACAAGCTCAGGAGAGGAATGTAACAGTTGAAAATTGGAATCATGAAAGATTCCACCTGTACAAATTAATCCCCATCCCAAGACTGATCCTGTATTTCTCCCATAATGCAGTTTTTCCCTATGTTCCAATCCATATATTGGGAGAATGAAGAGACTGTCTCACCTATTCTCTCCAAAGGCGGAAGCAAATGGAGGGTAAATTGGACAGAGGAGGATCTGTGTGGCAGTAGAATGGGAGAACAGACATCAAGAGGCTGCTGTTGGGCACAAGTGAAACTGGTGATTTATTTTAGAGGCCTTGGATTGAATGATTAGGATGACAAGGACTGAGTGCCAGGGCAGCAGGACTATTGCTTGAAACCAAAAGATGGTAAAGAGAACAATACCAGCGACTGAGTGAGAGACCGAAATAAATTATTTGCATACCTGGGCTCACTGGGACCTCAGTTGATATGAAATTGGCTCAAGTGACTAGAAGTACAATGGTTAAACAGAACTAGAAAAAGAGTCAGGAATGAGTGGGAGTCTGGGAAGGTCCAACATTAGATGAAGAGATCTGAACGATTAGAGAGGGACAGATTAGAGAAGGGGAGAATGAAAAGAAATGCAGAGTGCTGAGGAACATGCCTCCATGAGGATATAGCAAGTTGCCAAAGGATGACACCTCTGCTCTAATCCCCTGTTAAGAAAATCCCACGCATGAGTTAATCATACACACAACATATTACAGAATCACAGAATGGTAGGGGTTGGAAGGGACCTTTGGAGATCATTTTGAAATACTACTGATTCTTTTCTACAGGGTCAGCAGCAGATGAGCAGCATGTTTTACAACTGCTAGTCTTGAGAGTGTTCTGGGTTTGTTACATCAGAGATCCCAATTTAAATTCTAAATGCCAATAATAAATCCTACAACACATTAGTAGCTTCCTGAAGTTATTACATGATGCATCCTTATGTTTCTGAACAGTAATTTTGCTAAGCAGGCCCATATACTCCCCAAAAAGACTATAGTGGTGTTTACAGTCACACACAGAAAAATAGCCAGATGTGAACCTGAATTTCTTAGGGTGACTGGAGCTAAATATGATTCAATCATATTTAATAGCAAAAGCCAAGTAATTACCATCAGAAATATTTGCAAAAATGTTTGGAAAAAAAATTTTGTATGAAACAATAATAATTTTTCACTTTTCGTCAGAAGTGTCCATTGTTTTATAAAACAACAAAATCTAACTGAAAAAAAAAAAAAAAAGAGAAGTGGGGGCGTGAGGTGGTGGTTAATGAAAAGAATTAGTGTTTTTGCATCATCTTCCACTGAGAAAAAAATGATCCCCTTTAATTGTAAGGAGACATTCTTTAGTTTTTGATGAAACACTGAGAAACAGCTAAACTATACACATTGCTTTCTGAATTATGAACTGTTTTGTTACAGGCTTTGTATCATATGCTGACCAAGCCCAGTTTTGCTCCGGTTTATGAAATGTGACAAGACCACAGTTAAAGTTGATCTATGCCGCAGGCTATTCGTGTTGTCTACTCAGATGGTTTGTCATAATGCCATGAGTCCAGATACTGTACCTTCTTTGTTTTCTTTCATTTATTTTACTGAAGTTTTATAACACCAGAGACAGAGGCAGGATCTGAATTTATGGCATTGTTTCTCCCAGCTAAGAATAAGCACCAAACCATGAGGGTGTATTCAGAAGCATCTCCTGTGATGTCTTAGACCTGCAGAGACAGTGTGTGCTGTTGGTTTTGGTTTTTTCACTAAAGAATCACTGAAGTGAAAAGTACGTAATAATGCAAGCATCATTTTATTGCATTTTTTCTGAGCGATATTTTTTTGGTTTTAAAATGTATTGGTGCTGGCAATGACTTTTTAAAGGATTGTCTTAGAAACTGTCAGCATTTCAGCATTTTCCAGCTTTATCAAAGCACAAACGACTGTACTAGAAACTGAATAGAGTTCAGCTACTGATATATCTTGGAGTTTACCACACTTTCAGAGAACATCACTGATTGCAAAGAAACCTCAGAAATTAGCAAATTCTCTAGATAGTGTCTAATTTTGAAAACACAGACATTTATGATTGAGTGCATTCTGTTCCTTTATAGTTGCTATGATTTTAATTGGAAAATAAGAAAGAGGACAATTACACACCACTCCTCAGCCAGATTGATCTCAAAATGTTTTACAAACTACACGCACAGTAACACAAGAATAATAAATAGAAAATATTAAAAATACAAAACCAGAACTACCTAGGAGTTTGGACTGGCCAAACTGTTTATTGAAAGAATGAACTACTATAAAACTTCTGGAATCAAAAGGGAGAAATTAATCGTACCTAATCAGCACTTTACTATGAACTAAGTGCTACTACTTTAGCCATGTGTTCTAGCAGTATAAATATGTACAGCTTATAAGAAGTGTTACTGTCTTCTATTAGACTAAATCAAATATTTGAGGGGAAAATGACAAGCTTTCAGGCATGGAAGACTTTCCTCCAGTCTGAAGCAGAATTAGCAATCTTCCAAACTAAATACAAGTTGAGAACAATTGCTCTGATTTTAATTTAATCCAACTTGCCAATTCAATTAACTACAAGATAAGATAGTTCATAAATATGGGGCGGAGAAATATTAGAAAGGGAAAGACAATACATTTGTTTGCTCCTATGGGACTGAGAGAGAGAAAGAGAGCAAGAGAGACACAAGTAATTTATTATCTGTGCAGCATGGAAAGGTTATCCTGGGGTGGCAAAAAATATAATGTGCCATAAAACCAATGTCTCTGTTGAGTCCATGTTTCTAGTGCCCAGTAGAGTTATGAATTTTAGTTTCAGAATTATCTTTTGAAGGTATTTTGTATGTTTCCCTTGAGCAGCAGGGCTGAGAGGTCAGAGATGAAGTGGCTGTTCTGGATTAAAGCAAATGTGACATAGCTATGCAAGCTGGAATTCAAAATTCACTAAGGCTCATACAGCTCCCCTACGTCAAGGTTCTCTTTCTTTGCCAGGAGTGTTCACTCCCAGAAACAAAACTAATGCAAAGTCCCCACTTAAGCCACTTTCAACTGTTGGAGTAGCATGAAATAACTGTAAACCAGTCTTAAATGATAGCTCAAAATTATTTACCTGTGATGGTGATAGGACCATTATAGAAAATGGAAAATCTGTACCTGGTATTAAGTGCTTGCTTCTGTCTACTCTGATAAAATTGAAAGAAACCCCAGAAACTCCTATCCAGCCCTTCAAACAGCGTAAGCTAATCCAAGCCTTTTTCAAGGCTTTGGCTTAAATGTCAACCATGTATTGCTAGAATATCCTTCTCGTTCCTTAGAGTCAACAGCTTGTTGGTCTTCTCTATAGTAAGACTCAATCAACTTAGAGCCAGCTGAAGTAGCTAGAGTTGCAAATGACAACTTTATTTTTTTTAAAGTAACTTAGAAACACCTCTCCCATGCTAATGCTCGTAGTAGTATGATCCATAAGAACACCAAACACTTTCTACATTTGACTTTTGGGTATTCATTTTCACTGCCAAGCCATTATTGGCATTAAGTTTTAATAAAAGATAGTCCATCTACAATTTTTCTTCCCTTCTGTGAAAAACAACAGGCACTTCAATAAACAGCAGAACAGAATTTCAAGAAGACCAACACAACAATATGTTTCCCTCCAGTTACCAAACAAAAAATCTGGAGCAGCTCTTAAAACATTTACTTTTTTTATTTTATCTCACCACCAAGGTGACAAGAATCAATCATTCCATATAGTTTGTGTATAGGCCCCATCCCTGGAAAAATTCAAGGTCAGGTTGGATGGGGCTGTGAGCAACCTGATCTAGTTGAAGTTGTCCCTGCTGATTGTGGGGGAAGTTGGACAAGATGACCTTAAAAGATCCCTTCCAACCCTGACTATTCTATGATTCTATAGCTCCCAGAAAACAGAAGCTGCGTGATGTGGCAAAAATTGTGTTCAACTTCTTAATGCAAAAGGAATCAACTGCTATTTTGAGAATTTTTGAACTTAGGTAAACCAGAAAACTTCAATTGTTAGTTAAAAAAAGAATGAAAAAAGAATGAATTTATGTTAGCATCACCATTAGTATGAGGAATGTCATCTCATTGGACATTCCATGAAAGACCCTTTTTTACATCTAATGAGAAGAGCAATAAATTCATATCCTATGGCTAACAAAGAACCTGTTCTAATTAGATGCTCAAAACCAAAGATATTTAAACATATTGCACTAGAAGCATAACACATCTGGTCTGATCAATAAACAAGGATTCCATACAAAGAAAACTTGACAATGTGATTGTAAAAAATCTAAAAGATGAGGATCAACCTGAAGCCTTTGCAGGATATTAGGTGATTACTTAGTGCATGAACTATATCTTTTGTCTTTAATTTAGAAAATTAACTACATAATATAATAAAAAAATCAGAATGTGAATAATAAAACATGGACGTAAACTCATTCTTCTTTCTACACAAAATGCAAGGGAAAAAAGTGTGTCAAAAAATAAACTGCTTCTTTTTTGGAAATGTTTGTAAAACAGAATTAGTAGCTCAGAGCGTTAGACTGTCTGATACTCAGTGGCAAATGGTTATTCCCCTAACAGATTTACCATTATTACAAAGATGAGGGTCTATGACTACCAAAATTGAGAACTATCTGAATTGCAACTTTTTAGCTTATATTTAACTCATTGGAGCAAAGTAATCTTTCCTACAAACTTCACCATCATTAGTAAGAAAATTCCAACCAGAGAAGTATTAGTTTCTTATAACAATAAAAAAAAAGAAAAATCAACTTTCTTTTTATTTAATAGATTCATCACTACAGATCACTCCCCCAAGAAATATTCCATGCAATCACAAAGGACACCAAAATCTGAATCTTGCCTAAGAGTCAAGAAGAATTGGAAATGCTTCAAAATCACCTTTAGCTCAAGAGTGATTTCTACAGCCAATTAAACAGTGGAATTGATGGACTCTGAGAATGCCATATGCTGCCCTCTGCTGAAAAGATGATCATTATGACTTGAGGTCTTAAGGGTGGAAGATCTGACAGAAGGGAAAAATAAGTGGAGGATCTTCTGATTTCAGGGATGTGGATAATTCCTTTAGGGAGAAAGGAAGATTAAATGCTCACCTGGGCAACAAAAAAATTCACAGAACATATGGTGTATATGTATAAATTATCTTGACAAGAACATGAAGTCAGCAAATTGGTTATTAGAAATATAACTATTGAGAATTACATTGATTATATTCATAAATGTCTTTAAAATAGCTACCTGTCAAGTAGTTTAGATCTAACATGTGACTTACTTTAAAGACATTATAATATAATGAGGAGAGTCTTTCAGAGCAAAAATCTTTTTTTTTTTACTCTGTCCATACTGTGTTTATTGATTGGTGCACATATATGTATTTCAAAGTCACTGTGAGAAAGTTAGCAATAATCCTGCTTTTAAATAAATAATAAAATGTTCACACTCACTTTGGAATACTTTTGACTTTCAAAGACTTTTATATCTTAAAAAAAAAAACCAACAAAAAAAAACCACCAAAAAAAAAAGATATACTGAGCATTCTTCTAGTGCTTAAATACAATTACTTTAGTAATATTTTTTTCTAAGGAGTAATGCAGTCACCCTTCTTTCTAAAGTATTGCAGCATTCCTGCACTACAGAACCAGATAGCAACAACAACAAAATCAAACGGCATCTCAGTGACAGTACAATCACTTCTGTACTTTTATCTACAGAAGAAATATGTACCACCTAGAATAATGTATAAAATGAAGACTGTCATAGACTGCTTCACAGGATTTTTTATAAAACCAGTTGTCCATTCAGCCTAGATTTCCCCTGCTAGACCACTTTGTTATTATGACTGTATACATGAACTTTTCTTCTGAATATTGTCATCTTGCTGGCATCATACATAGTCCATTATACGGCACTGGAGGTCTAATACACACCAGAAGTTCGCACACATGTTCTTGTTCCCTGAGATGATTGCCATAGAAGAATCAGTGCAGTGCATCTTGAAGTAATCGAGTGTACAATGGTGAAATTTCTGTATAAATTATACACAAGATGCCTATTTCCCATAGATGACAGGTATTAACTGGTGTTCACTATCAGCATCACAGTATGTGATTTATCTTCACCTATCCCTACCTTCATAGATGTAACAGTATAGGAAGTGCTAGATTTCTATTCATGCTTTCTGTTAAAATGTTGTCATTTTCTGTAATGTTTTGATAATCATGAATTTTGTTTAATTTTCATGCATAATACCTTATTTTAAGAGGATTTTACTACATGACAATCAAGGGGAAAAAATGTTGATGGATTACAAGCAGCCACATTTGGAATACAGTCCTTAGTGATACAGGTTTGGTCAGACAAAATGTTATATATATAATTAGGAGATTTTACTTACATTATCAAGGGATGATACTTTTATGTGAACCCAGAAACCAAGCTATTGTTGATAAACAAGTTAATTGTACAAAACAGTGCATATAAATGTGAGTTTGGTGGGGATGAACATCATCATAAATCATGCAACAGTAGAAACTACATAAAATATTCTGGATACCGCCGTGTTACCCATAACTATAAATATCTCAGTAGAGGGACAGAAATTAAAATAGGGGAACAGATGGGTTTAAGCCATTTTTGTGCCCTACATCTGACGGCTCCTACAGAATCTCCAGTATTCATTAGAATAACTGCATGACTGCCTTCATTTATATACTGCTTCTCAGAAACCGGGTGAAGCAGAGAATAACTAGGGAGCCCTGATATGTTTCAGCTTTGTGGAGGTATAGGAAACCGAGGGATGGGCACTCGTTCATTCCAGAAAACTGAATACTAGGTGAGCTTTTGCTAATCAAAGAACTAGAGTGGGATGATCTATCCAAGATTTTATATAGTTAAAATTATCACAGTTTGGGCACTTATTTGGAACAGCATTTGCTCAAAATATAAATTTTTCCACAGTTCAAATAACAGCAGTTAATGACAATCATCTACATGTTTGTCTGCTTACATTTTATACAGATAACTTACCCCTCCACCATGAAAATTTGCTATCATATAACTACCAAGCTTTAGAAATAAAGGTTGTAAGATAAAAAGCAGGCTTTCCAAGAAGGCAGATTATTATCACTTTTTTTTAGTGGAAGGTAAGGCATATTACAGTCAGGTTAAAACCAGCTTGCAGTTTGATAATAATTCTGTGACATCCAAAGGTGCTGCTTGATGGCCTGGCTCTCGGGTGCAGGAGGGCAGTGATTGGTTACGACTAACGTCAGGAAGGAGCCAGCACTGGCAAGTGAAGAGACCCTCAAAGTGACTCAAAGAAGAGCAGGAGAACAGTTCAAAGGGAAAATACTTTTAAGTTCTGGGGGAAGCTATACACCAGAAGTTCGACAGCAGCATTCTCTGAGATGTTCTCAGTACCAGTTGTTGGCTCATACAGAGTGGAAGACCCCACACATGCCTCAATAAATGACATCAGAAAAAAGGCTGTATTAAGAACTGGTGGCAGACAGAACTTGTACAACAGAACTTTTTCTGAAGTCAAAACCGCATGAGACTGCTTGCACTTTAAAAACTTACTAGCTCCAGTAAAGTCAACAAGAGTTGCATCCCTTGTAAGGGAAGCATCCATGATATCAGATCTTTTAAGAGTTGTTTCATAAAAAACTCTACATAAACCCCTACTTCTTCACAAAACCTCAAACGCAAGACAGAAGAGTAAAATTCAATTTAAAAAGTGAAGAATGATCACAATAGAGTACAGAAAAACATAAAAGTGAAACACTATCTTTTGTTTCCATACAAATGCTGGAAGAGTAAAAATAAGGGATTTAAACCACCTAGATTCAAATAAGAAATTGCCTTTATAGCTATTATCAGAAACTTGATGGCAGAAGATAAATCAGTGAATATTACCACCAAAGTACATAGGAAAGACTGGTTGTGTTGGTGGGCTTTTCCTGTTAAAATTTACAGAAGTTTTAGAGTTAAATCAGGTAAACAAGTTATATGAATCAGGAATCCATACATGAACTGAGAATGCAAAGCCAGAAAATAATAATGGGAACGCCACATCCAACCTCCAGTACATAACTGCGTAAATTAGTGCATGATTTTAACACTTAATTTTTAGTTCCTGTAAATGATTAGAGCACCTAGTGGTAAAACCTCCAAAAGGAGAATTAATTGTCCTAACCATGACAGCACAAAGGATGTAGTTCACAGCATTTCTTTCCAGGAGCTATGCTATGACAATGACCATCACATATTTAGTTTCAACAGCTTTGCAAAAGCAAAAAAACAAGAAGTTACTAATTTCAAAGCAGGAAACTACATAAAAATTAGGTTTATGGCAAAGAAATGAAAGGAGACATCAAAAAGGGTAAAATACATGCAGTCACTAAAGAAACTAAAGGCCTTGTATTTAAGTGTCAAAGCAAATGAATACCACTATCAAAAGGACCAAAAAGTCAAAGAAAAAGTTATAACTACTACATCATGGTCAGGGAGGCCAACTGAGACCACCTGTAATTATAGAGGTGCCACCAGAATGCCACCAAAAATTCAGCATAGACAGATATAAATTGATAGACTAAAAGAAGAATAACTCTGGCTTTACATACATATTCTTTATTACGGTAACTCAGTAGTAAGAACTTGGAGTTATAACAGATCCCTGGAAATATCAGGAATATGCTTAATAATAGTTTAAAAAAAAAAACAAACCACAAAGAGAAAAATACTAATTACTATGAAAGGAATACAAAAAGCATAATGTCAAAGAATAAATTAATAGCACATTTCCAGTCTGAACACTGTGTATAATTCTGGTGGTCTTTCTTAACTCAAAAGGAATCCAATATAATTGGAAAAGGTACGGAAAAGGTACAGAAAAGGACAAAGAACGTATCAAAGTTGACACCATTTCTGTACAAAGAATGATCAGGATTCTTTAGCCTAGAAAAGAGATGGGGACATACCAAAGTCCATGTATTAGAAGTGGCATTAAGAAAGTGAACAGGAAAGTATTTTTTACTGTCTCTTCCAATAAAGGAAAATAGCTAACAGGGGATTCGAAACAAACAAAAAGAAGATAATCCTTCAAACATGTCATTAAATTATACCTCTGGCCAGGGAATCATGGATGCTAAATTCCCCTCAAAAAATGAACAAAAAAATTCATGGGGAAACAAAAATCTACCAAGGGCTACTAAAAATAAAACTCCCTAATTTTTTATTATAAAAATAAAGCTCCCTAATTCGGGAGATCTCTGAGCTTCAAATCATTTAAACCTTGAATGGCATTCTGGGAATGTATCATTCCCAGACCAAACTCTGTACAAATTAGATCAAAAATGGACATTTTGAATACAGAACTGTGACACAGTGGCTCAAAAACAGCCAGTGACATCTCAGACACCTGAAGTATCTGAGACCTGGGGCTGACAGACATGAGACTAGGAGGAAACCTAGCTAGAGGCTAGGTTAAATGTGGTAGGACATTTCAACCTATACTTTGGTTATTAAATCCTTCGTTCTATGTTGAAAGCATTGGCTCAAATCTATAGATGCCCAAACGTCGGTTATACCCATTTCCATTATTAAGAGTTTGGCAGTCAGGAAACACATTTACTCTGTATGTCAAAGCAGGGCTGTTGGTGCCATAGTCAGTCAAAGAACCTCAGAAAATTACTGCTTTTTGTCAAAGCCTTGCCTATCAGCCAATTATAGCAGCTTATTTTTTATAAAGATTACATCCAAATTACATCCATATTGAACCATCCAGCTCTGCGATGTACCACTTAGTATTTTTAAGTCCTGTTAGCATTTAAAATTTTTCCAAAGTTTATGTTTAGAACAGAGTAGTAGTTATTTGCCACAGATGAACCTTTCAGCTTCAGATATCACAGTTACCTTGATAAATTAATAGAGTGCTAGTGGGATTTCATATCAAACATTCAAAATAAATTTATATCCACCAATCTAGAAGTAATTCTGCCTCTCTGTACTTTTGAATAATAACAGTGTGATACTTCATGAACACCCACTATTCTTTCCCAGGGACCTCCAGATTAATTTAATGTTCAGGATCAATCTGCTCTGATAGGAAACCATGACTGTAAGTAGAATTTGTATTTCACTTGCTGCAGCACCTGGAAATTGTGTAATAAACAACTGCACAATTGAAAAGAAGGTATCATGATCAAAAAAGGTGATAGCTTCCCTGGAAAACTTGGATTGTGTCCTCCTGCTGCATGCCTTAACAGCATTGATAAGGCACTTAAATCTAGGCTTTCTGAGGCATCATTAATTGTGTCCCCACATACCCTGTCCCAACTTATTTCTTAAATATCTTTTGCAGAAATGCTGATAACATAGCTGCAAATGTAATCTATAGGACTTCTGCTTTCAACCAACAGAAGTTAATATACAGCAATGTTAAGTACTTTGAAAAACTAGGTTCTAAGTTTTTTCAATTTGCCTATCCTGCATTATTTTATATGGATAACACCACTCTCTTCCCTCCATGATTTCTCTAGAAGATTGTAAAAATAAAAGAATTAAGATTATGAACACTCAGATAGTCAGTGGCATGAAAATGATGAGAGGGCTGGAGCACCTCTCCCATGAAGACAAGCTGAAACAGTTGGGACTGCTCAGCCTGGAAAAGAGAAGTCTCCAGAGAGATCTTGTAGCAGCCTTCCAGTACTTAAGGGGGCACTGCAGAAAAGGTGGAGAAGGACTCTCTATCAGGGAGTGTAGTGATAGGACGAGGGGTTACGGTTTTACACTGAAAGAGTGTAGATTTAGATTAGATATTAGGAAGAAATTCTTCACTGTGAGGGTGGTGAGACACTGGAACGGGTTGCCCAGATTGTTGTGGATGCCCCATTCTTGGAGGTGTTCAAGGCCAGGCTGGATGGAGCTTTGTGCACCCTGGTATAGTGGGAGGTGTCCCTGAAGGGGGCTTGGAACTAGATGATCTTTAAGGTCTCTTTGAACTCTAACCATTCTATGATTCTCTGAAATGCAGTAATTCAGTCTTCAGAGCAAAAATGCGCAACACAGGAAGCAGAGAGTTACATCTCAAACAACAGGCCAACAAGGCTGAAATCCAATTGTAACTGAGACCTGTATTTATTTAATATGTACATATTTAATCTAAATTGCACAGATTGTGATCTGGGAATAAGCACTGGAATTCACTTAACTGTCAGGGAGTGAAGAGTTCAAGACTCTCTGGTTAAGGAAAAATGTAGTGAATGGACAGGAAAAGGAATTTGAAAAGAGCATTCTGACAAAGAGGCAGAGGAGGTGGAGAAACTGAATTTCACTGAATTTTTAGAGTTGGAAGGGACCATAGAGATCATCTAGTCCAACTCTCCTGCCAAAGCAGGACCACCCAGAGCATGTCAGATCATGCTACTCAGGACGGCATCCAGTAACCTAAGACTAGCTGTGCAAACACTGGTAAAAAGAAACAAGAAGAGGACTGAGATAAACACTTACCCTATTTTAGTGCCCATATTAGATCAGAAAGCCCTTGGAAGGGAGGCAGGGAAATTTTCTAGGTGGTCAGAAAAAGGCAAGGCTGGACATAATAATGAATGAGACCAGGAACTGAAGGAGGTCTTTGGAGTTAGAACTGGAGTAGCTACACAGCAAATCTGGTATTGTGTATGCAACGCACAAAGGAGATTTGACTGAGACGGGAAGCTTGCATGCATGAATAGATCAGGCCTGATGAGAAACAGGCCAAAATGGGAAGCCACAGGAGCAAGTGAGGGATACAAAAAGTTTGGGTGACGCTGGAAAAAGGAACCATGACCAAGGTGATATGAGTAAAACAAGAGATGCCAGGAAAACTGAGACAGACTGGACAGAAAAGTCCATGCTGCACTGACACACTTTTCTACAAGCCTGAAATCAAAACAAAGGTTCTGGATGTTTTGTTCTCTGCTGTTCACAATTATCTGTGAAACCTGCTGGGAAGCACGGTCCCCTCTCACGTTCATTCATCTGTGCAGTGGATGCCTAGGCAAATCACAGAATCCCAGAATGATACGGGGTTAGAAGGGACCTCTGGAGATCATCTAGTCCAACCCCCCTGCCAAAGCAGGTCCATCCAGAGCAGGTTGTACAGGAACGCGTCCAGGCAGGTTTTGAAAGTCTCCAGAGACAGAGATTCCACCACCTCCCTGGGCAGCCTGTTGCAGGGCTCTGCCACCCTCAAAGTAAAGGAGTTCCTCCTCATGTTTTGATGGAACTTCTTATGTTCAAGTCTGTGCCCATTTCCTCTTGTCCTGTCACTGGGTACCGCTGAAAAAAGAACAGCCCCGTTGTCCTGTCACCCACGCTTTAAGTATTTATAGGCGTTGATCAGAACCCCCTGACCAGAGTAAATGAAACTCTTATTCCTCCCATCTCTCAGTTCCAGCTTCTCAGCCTAAATCCAACTTCCAAAAAGAGTCTCTTTTGCAACTTTCAATTTCATTGTCCAGTTTCCAGTGAAGTTCTCTCTCTCTAAGTCTCAGTCTCAGCAAATGCTTTGTTTTCAGCCTCAGGCCTCCCCAAGCACCAGCAGCCGGGCCAGGGCCAGCAACGGCCTGACTGACAGGAATTGCATTGCAGCTCACAATCCCAATGTCTCCTTGCTATTCCGGCTCAGAACTGCACTAAGAAGGAAATTTATTCTGAGTCTGGAGCGTGTTCAGTAGCTCGGTAGGAGCAGCACAGGTGCTAGCGGTGACGAGGCAACTGAATGTCTGGGGTTGATGCACAAACTCTTGTTAGATGTAGGAGATGTGAAGGGAGGAAGGATATTCAGTTGCCATCTGTTACAATTGCAAACTATGAGAGGATCAAGCACACTTAGTGATGACAGAGTATTAGCAATTAAGTTCCAGGAAGTCACTGCTGACTGTACATACACTCAGTACACAAACCACAGTTTTTCAAAGGATAATAAATGTTGAAAGAGGGAAGTGAGGAAGGAAGAACCACCTGTGGAAGCTTTGAGACCTTTTCACCTAGGCAACTGAGTCATATTTCTGATGTAGGAGCTAGTCCATGTCAAAGCACAAGGGCAACAAAGTAGTTAAATGGAAAATAGCATCCACTTTTTTTTTTTTTTTTTAATTTCTTTTTCTCCATTCTCTGAAATGACTGGGCCTTTTAGTTGTAATGTCCATAACAAGCTAGCTGAGGTGGACACCAGCATGTAACATTTTGCTTCAAATTCTGAAACTGAGGTAAGTTGTAAACAACTGTATAGGCCAGTAATACTGCTGGTTCTATATCCATCCCTGTCACATGCCTCCTTGGGAAATGCTGTTCCTTTGCAAAGACTGAGTTATTTGTAGTTGGCATGTGATTCTGTCTTTTAGAAAGGTAACATTTTGCCAAAACATACATAATAACTTTATCTTACACATTATCCATTTTCGAACTTCACTTCAATGCCTGTCTGTACTATTGGCATAAGCTACAAGGGAAGTTCTCAGAGATGGCACATTTGTACTTCAAAATAAGTTTAAAAGTCACTAAATAATATTCTAAAAATTATTCAAGGTCTACCTTTTAAAAAATAAGTATTCACCATTCACCAAAAGAACACAAATGTGGGAAAGTTTTTTTCAAGAAATAGGAAATTCTATTTTTTTAATAGTAGTCTGGAAAACTGGAAAAAACTTGCATCATAATTGTCTCAGTAGCCAAGATACTCCAAAGAGAGGTGAGACCTCTTAGGTCAAAATGCTTCTTTGCCTTAGTTAAGATAAGGAATAATAGGGGATATTCTGAAGTAGACTGGTGAACTCATGCTTTACATAAAATGCTTAAATATTCATGCTGGGAGACAGCAAAATCGCTCTCTGTCCATGTGGTAAAACTATTCTCATGGAGAGTAGGAATGTAAGTTTGTCTTTCCTGAGACAAAGGAAGAAAGTAAGCTAAGATCTCCCACATCTGGGCTGAACACTCTTACGACTGAACTCCCACATGGAATGGATACGGCAACACAACTATCATTTACATCATCAGACTAGTCCTTCCTCTTCTTCCTCATTTTTTCTATTATCCTTGAAGGCTGCTGTTTGGATAAGCCAATCCCAAATTGTGATTTGCTTTAAATAAACCAAAAGCAGAGACCCAAGACTGCATTTAAGTAAACAAAAAATCCAGTCTTAGCTCTCTGCTTTTTGAAAATAAAACTTGTCCCAGAATTAGTGGCCTACAAAGGACTTAGCATCAAGGAAGAATACAACAACATCTGATCCAGTGTCACCAGAGGTGACAATAGAGCTGTAAACTACAAACACCTAAAAGCTTACAATACAAGCTGTCAGGCAAAGAGCTCCCTGCAGTTTTAGACCATCTGGATAGCTCCAAACTTTTCTTAATCTCAGTCAAAAAAGAATGTGAACATGGGTGTATAAACAGTGGAATCTCAAGCAGGAACAGAGACACTACTTAGCATCAGCTACTTCAGTATTCAAATAACGTATCCAATTTCTGCATCCGTAAGTCAAAAATAACATTGGTAAGCAGCTAAGGAGTCACAATATAACCATCAAAGTACTCAAAAACATAACCTAACGTGAGAGAATCAAGAAATTTCCCCTCCTTAGTATAAAGGATAACTAGATTACAGTCTATAAATATATACATAGAAAGATAAATTTCATTTCAATCTCACAGACAGAGGCATAACAAGACCCAGGGGCTCAAAACTGAAGACAGAATTTAGAATTAACAGCATAATTAACAATGAGGAGTACCTCATTGAAAATTGTGGTATATACTTCTATCCTTGAAGTATGCTTTTTAAAAAGCAAGGTAGAGGGTTTTTTATCTTTAGAAAGACATGACCTAGTTCAAATGGGAAGAAACTAAGACAGCCATGAGGTCTCTGTTGTACAGTATGCCAGGCTAGATGATCACAGTACTCCCTTCTGGCTTTTTAATCCATGAAACTGTGTACATTTCCATTTCAATGAAACTGCATCTTTCAATGAGCATTTTTTAAAGGAACGGCTTTCCAGTGAGCTCTAGTTATGCCTTGAAGGCATAGCACTGTTTTGGGGGAGGCTTGTGAAAACTTCTGGATAGCACAATATGGTGTTACTCTGAATGGGGAAAGCATTCAGTCCTTTCTGAGCCGAAGCTGGGACCAAGTACAGTAGACAGTAGAATCTGCTTTGTTTAACATATTAATGTGAAAATTAACTCTTTGCAGCATCACCCTGAATCAGTTTATGCACTCAGTTCCACCATCATTTCATGAATTTGACATTGGCTTGGCATAACCGAATTTTAACTTGGTTTTGTTTACCAGATACTTTCTCTTAAATCACTACAGAAAAGGGAGCCTAATGTAAAAGGGGTAGGACTGGAACACATTTGGATCAGAACTTCTAACTGTGTTTCCTCAAAAAGAAATTTTATTTTTGTGCATTAGACTACTTGGAGACCCGAATCAGCATAAGACAAATGGATACCATTGGGCAATTCACATAAAATATTTCTTATTGCACCAAGACAAATCACTCGGGTAGACACAGCCTTCAGAAACCCTCTGGCTATGGCAATCTAACCAGTCCACTATTTTCCATCCATGCTAAACCATTGCATATAATAAAATATTTTTTAAAAATCCACTTCACTATAGGATTTTGAAGTTTTGAAGTCACTGATTTTGACAGTTAGCAATAAATTCAAACTAACATGTTTTCAGTACGGGGCACAGAATGTTACTTATTCATATCTATTTCATTTTCTTACAGTAGTTTCCATTTCATTAATATCTTCCTGTGATTTTTATTATTGCATTTCAGATGTGTAAGGAGTCAGTCAAAAAAAAAAAAATTGAAGATAATTCTGATTGCTGACACACAGAAGTACAACCATAGATCCTTTACATGAAATTAATTTTTCTGCAGGTAATACAATAAAATGGACAGACCTTCAAGTTCAATGACATATTATCAGCTTAAATGCAATTTCCCAATGAACATAGTGTAGAAAGACTTAAAACACAAGCATATCTTAAAGGTAGAGAGGATAATCGTAGTAGTATACTACCTTTTGAAAAGATCTCATTATTTTGTGATTTAATCTCTGACTGCAATTTGTGTGTGTGTGTGTGCTATAATCACATTTAACCTTGAGAAAATCCTGCATCTGGTACATGCTTTCAGCAGGGAGTCCTTATACTAGTAAATTTGAAAACCAGATCTGACTTTATACTTGCTGTGATGCCAACAACGGCTCACACAATTATTTGTCTGCTTTTAGCTTAGTGTTTGTGAATAACTTCTTATACCAGCTATCAGTTGTTACCTTTTTGTTAATATTTTTCATCATCATGTCTGTAGAGGTCACTGCGATAGAAAGGGCAAATCATATAGAAAATATCTGTAGTCATGAATAAAGAGTTTGAAAATAATGCTATTTCTTTTTCATTGTTTCATCCACAATGTTGCCTTTCACAGTCTGACCTCAAATGTGTAACAATACCTGATGAGAGCATAAGAATAGCAACAACCACATGTTTCTCCATAATTGCTGTTTGTCAGTCATTTCTTCAGCATTAACAACATTCCAGACAACTCAAGGTCAACTATATCTTACGCTAAGGGACAAAACCCTTCTTATCAAAAGAAATGGGCAAGCCAACAAAATCCATTGCCAACTTCCAGATGAGTGCTTGATTTTAGCTCAGATTTGTGCCCATGACTAAGGAAAGCAAAGCCACTGAGAATATTGGGGCACTATAAAGTGGCAATCAAAGCAACTGAATACATTTATATATGCACAATCAACTCTATGTGTTCGCACAGTATTTTAATACAAAGAGTTAAACTAGTGCTCTGAGATGACCTTCCCTATAAACATGACCTTAATAGTGTTCTAGAGGATATTTATATGAAGACAATTCTCTATTAATTTCTGCAGTGTATTAAAATGTATAAAATTACATGCAATATATCACCAATTTTCCACCTTCAATCTTACTGAATTCACCATTGAAACTGATAGGAAATACTAAGCTAAAAATAGATTAAATATGGTGGTGTTACAGATTTGGTTAAGACCCTTACTAGGCACACAAGGATTGAAAAATTTAGGTCGGTATTGTCTTAGTAGAGGTGCCTGCAAAAAAACACAGAATCAGGAGGAAACCAATTAGAGAGAGTTTTGCAAAGAAAGTAGCCAGATATCAGCAACCACAAAGACAGCAGTAATATATCTTAGGGCTGTAAATAGGTATTGTTGTTTGCCATTTTCACCAAGCACTAGATAAAACTGTAGGAGAAAAAATGTATTCTATAGCTTGATTTCTCTTATGCTAAAGGCAGTGAGATTTTATTCATTCTTCATAATTAGCCATGTTTTAACAGAAAATAAGGAATTCTCAATTTTTTTAGTGAAAATTAAAACAATCCCATGAAATAGCTATTAGCTCAGGTTAAAAAAGCATAAAAGTAGAATATAGCTTTGTCCAAAGACAAAAATGCAATTTTAAAAAATCTTTGGATTGCTTTGAAACATAAAAATAGTTTCAAATTTAATACTGAACTACTCATCCTTTCTGTTGAGTAGTAAAGAACATGATTAATGTATTTCAATTTTTTGATGGAAGATTTTTAAAGAAAGATTTAGAAGGGTCTAATACCATGAAGGAATTGGCAAGAACATCAATTGACCTTATGCACCAATTGTTTCATCTCTTTTGGCACCAAAATTGTTTTTCTTCAGATCCACAATATGACCCCTGTCTCACTGCCAAAGCAGTCCTTGACATTAAGAAAAGAAATTCTAGTGGCAGCAGATTTTAGGGCATCAAAAATGGCAGATTCAACATCATCAGTCTCATGAGAGCAGTGGACTATGCTGATAGAATTTAAAAAAAAAAAAATAATTGTTCAACATCAACCTACTGTTACTCATAAAAATTGAGCAATGTTGCTTTTCTGTTGCCAAATGCCGTGCAGACCGATTAATTCTAAAAGTTGAAAAAAAGGGTCTCTTTTTTCCTAGCTGAAGACCAATTGGTAACAAAGATGCATTTCTCAGTAGGAAAACAACTAATGAAACCTAGTAAACACACTATTAAAAATATCCTAGGAAGTTTTACTGAGATTTCTTAAGTGATAAGCGCTACAAGCTCTGCTCAGTCTGAGGTCCAGGTTATGAATTATGATGTGCATTAACCAATACTGTTTGGACTCTATACAACAGGTTTTAAGTGTTGCCATGCTAATAATTCAGCCTATAATTAACAGCCAGGTTAACTCTCAGCTCCCAGTCTCTTCCATATGTATTAAAAAAAAAAAAAAAAGACATTCTGATGGGGAACACCTAGGTGTCAAGGTATCATTATAACTTTACAACGTAGTACAATAAATGTGTAACATATAAAGTATGTTTCCTATACCTACTTACTGTTCCATTTATTGTGAAGTTACAATGTGCCTAACGACCCTATTGTCCAGAGCTATTTGACCACGTAATCGCTAACAGTCTTAGTGTTATGTGTAAGGGAATACAGATAAACACAAAATAGGAAGGATCAAAAAGATAAACAGGACAGAAGAAAGATTTAGAGAGAACAAAGACTGAAACAACGTTGCCTCTATAAAATCTTCCTTGTATTAAATTTAATGCTTTGAAGTTTTGTTTATCTACATAGTACTCAGGGAAATACATGCCTATAACTCTACATATTTTGACTGTATCTCATCTTTCTGTCACTTTTCTGCCTAGGTCCTCAGTTCACTCTAAACACATGCTTAATTTTACTGTGTATGCGGTTCCAATGAAGTCACAATGAAGTGTTTGGTATATAGGTGTGTTTTATATGTAGTTGCTGTGAAGAAATCATCATTTCACATCTTTACACAAATATCTTCTACAGTAAAGCAGTGATTTAGCATGGGACATTTGAGCACTTATGTGAATATGTTCAATAGTTTAAATGTTTAAATGACATGAGTAGTATGTTTCTATTGCACTGTTAATAAGGTATAAAAATAGAGTATCTTCTGTAAAGGACAATTATTATGTTTTTAAACATTTTCTTTCTATAGTGGAAAAAAAGATCATCCAAGAGACTTGCTTATTATATTTCTGTTGAAACTTCTATTAGAAAATTCCTTCAGAAACAGTTAATGTAATGCTGCTATCCTAGAGTAAAAGGAGATACTTGCTCAGCAGGGTGCCAATACTGAAAAGAGAATATAGAGCTCCCTACATTGCCTTTTTCACCATTCTTTAGAAGTACATAATACAACTACCTGACGGCATACACAGTCCATTCAATATTTTGAACGGCTGGAGTACAAAAAGCTTCGTGGTCCCAAAAGTGTGACTGAGTCATTTGATGCAGGTGTGTGTATTGCACTGGTAAGTGCCAACAGGAAGGTTTAAAATCCTCTTTAGTCTCCCTTGTAATTTGTTAAACACAGTAAGGATGTACTAGAATTCTTTCCTTGACTGCTCACTCACAACATTAAGCACAGCACACTTGAAACTATAGGATTAGATCTTTCATCTCCAAATGTTTTGCATTTACAAATTTATTCTCCAGCTAGGCTAAGAGTTCATATAAGAGATGTGTAAATCATCTTGGTGTTCTTATGGTCTTGTATGTCAGCTGGGCACCAAGAAAGAAGCCCACAATGAATTAAGTAAGCTCTTATCAAGCTCTTGGAGACCTCAACACAGGAAAGACATGGACTTCTTGGAGCTGGTCCACAAGAGGGCCACAAAAGTGATGAGAGGAGTGGAGTATCTCTCCTATAAGGACAGGCTGAGAGAGTTGGGGTTGTTCAGCCTGCAAAAAAGAAGGCTCTGGGGAGACATTATAGCAGCCTTTCAGTACCTAAAGGAGCCTTATAAAAAAGATGGGGACAAACTTTTTAGCAAGGCCTGCTATGATGGGACAATGAACAACTGCTTTAAACTCAAAGAGGGTAGATTTAGACTAGATAGAAGGACAAATTTTTTTACAATGTGGGTGGTGGTGTCTTCGGTATTGAATAACCCTCTGGTCAGCTTGTCCTGTCTGTGCTCCCTCTCAGCTTCTATGAGAAGCTGAAAAAGTCTTTGACTAATATAAACAGTACTTAGCAACAACAACATCTGTAATCAACATTCTTCAACATTCCTTGCATACCAAATCCAAAACACAGTAGCTACTAGAAAGAAAATTAACTCTATCCTATCTGAAATCAGGACATTGGCAAAGATACTGTTGCCCTGCTTACAGGGGTGGATCCCCATCTCTTCCAAGCAGATCCTGATCCTTAAGCAGTATCCCACAGTCACAGGAACCAAATCCCTGTTGCCACCAACAGCTCCACAACCAAGTGTTGATGTGCAGTATCCTTACACCCCTTCCCTGCAAGATTGAGAACAGCACCTGGGCCCCCATAATCACATCCAGAGCTCTGCAATCAGTTCTGATACTGCCCAGGTTGCCCCTGGTGCTATCATTTGTGCCCACATGGAAGCGCAACAGGAGGGAACAGTCACAGATCTGCACAAGCTTTGGCAGCCTCTCCACCACATCCCAGATCCAGATCCCAGGCAAGCAGAAAACTTCTCTAGATGACAGGTTAGGTAGGCAGATGGTTGCCTTCTAACTCCCACCGCATGGAATCACCTACTACTATCACTCAGCGTTTCCTCCTGGTGATCTTGCATAGATGAGGGTCAGCTGGCCCAGATGTTTTGCTTGAAAGCACATCTGGCTCCTCCTCAGCTTTGAGGAATTTATCTTTTTCTCCTGCCAATGACAGAGTGTTTTCTGTTGCTGGATATTCAGTGTGCAACCACGTTCTCAACTCCGGAATTAATACATCTAACTTTCCAGATGCTGATTAGTTATCTCCTATAGCAGGTACAAAAACCTACATTTATCTTTCAGACAAAATACATCATAGATTATGCACATGGAATATATTTAATTTTTGAACATTATTGATTAACCAGGAGTTATTAGGATACTTCCTGTATTATACTGACACTTTGAGTTACGTTTATTATGACTTACAATTTTTATGAAAGGGCTCAGACTACCAGGCAGGCATTCATTATGAGGGTGTGAAAGTAACTGAAATAAACAAAATACTTTTTCTGTATCCAATATCACAAACTTTGTTTTGTACATTGAATATTCTAAAGAATTAATGCTTGATATATGAGCCAATTAGACAAAAAGAACCATTCAATTCACTTTATAATAAATATATTTTACTCAAAGTGCCCTTGAAAGCAGCTATACACATCCTGAGTGTTCCTTCCTATGTACTCTCTAATCCTTGCCAATGAAATTAGTCTTTATTGATTTCCTAGCTCACTAAAAAAAATGTCAAAATAGAAGAGATAAATGAAAATAGTCCTGACCTCAGTTTTGTACTTTCTGTTCCTCTTTACATATAAGACAATTTTATTCATAAGGCAGTTTTATGTGCATTTTTTTTTCTCTTTTAAAAGTTCCAGCCTGTCTAACGCAGATTTTAAAACTCATCAGGATCTCACTAGATTTTTTCGTATTACCTGCTGATGTCTGTCATTTGCTAGTTTAATGCTAAGGTAGGTCACACAAAACTTTATCATGCCCCACAGACCAGTGTGGAACCATCCTCCAAAGTTTAGCTTTCTTCATCACAAATACATTCCACAACCCAGCAGGCAATAGCAAGTGTAATCTGCACAGCAGCCACCTCCCCAAAGCCAGCCAGAAAAATGAATCATGATTTCTAGAAGTGGCATGGCTAGACGAATACTGAACTTCTGGCATCGCTTGATGTGGGATGTCAGAGAAAGTTTTAAGCATAGGAAGTCCTGGCACTGATATAGAATAATAAAGTTACAAGTAATAGAATCAGACTGAATTCCTTGCTCTTGTGTGCAAAGAGCTCTGTACTTTGTGATGTCCTAATTTTGGGACTCAAATTCTTTCACTTGGTACCAACTCCCTTTTTTAATTGCACAGCTGAAGAAAATAAAAAAGCAAATACAAACAAATCCCTCTTCACCCTTAAATTCTCCTAGGAAAATCAGTCATTTGGTCTAGTGGCACTGCTTTGTTTATGCATAATTTTATGAATTTTAGAGATACACTTATAGATAAAATAGTGAAGGAACTTCAGCAAATCTTTCAATATAGCCTCTTTGGAATAATCCCGCTTTTTTGTACATTTTTAGCAAAAAAGTAACAGGATTTGTTCTACACTTGTAGAATTTTCTTCAATTATGAGAATTCTCCATTGATCAAGAAACTCATGAGATGATTTTAGATTTTAGTTGTAGGTCATACATGCAATTAAATACAGGAGGAAAGGAAGTATCTATAAAAGAATTCTCGAATTACTTCACTTCTATTAGAATTATTAATTCATGCTACAGTTAGCTTAAAGTGTCTAGCTTAAAACTTCCTAGCAATTGAGAATGTAGAAAGATATGCAGATAACAATATAAAAAATGCATGCCATTATAATATAAATTATAATGATTTTTTGAAAATTCTTCTGATTTTTGGTCACTTATCTCTACTTATCCCACCATGCAGGGGGAGATAGTACTCTGCTATAAGTACATTTTCTGGTTACTAAATGAAGGAAGTCTGGTTGGTTGCAAAAACTGACATATAAGAAATGAGTTTCTAGCACAACAAACAAATCTAAGAAAAAAAAAAGGAATTGAAGGATAAGTACTGGAGCTACATCAGCCAGTGTATAAAAAAAACACCAAACTTTCAGTCTGAATTTAAAATTAAACACTTTGCCAAAGAAAGTTGTAAGTTTTCATCTTTCAATTCCAGAACATCTATGGCACGGAGGAAGATGATACAACACCACTAGCATCAAATTTGAAACTCAAAGACACTACTTTAACAGAGCTGAAAAAAATGTGCAAAGGGACACAGTATGAACATCTACAAATGGCTTTTGGGGGGGAAAAAAACCCTGCTGCAGTCAGTGTGTTTAAGATGGAAAGACAAAAAAGATAAAACATCTTGCAAATACTAAAAAAAAATAAAATAAAAAAATGACAGTACCAAAACCTCCTAAAGTTATGCTAAAGAGAGACACATAATGGATAAGGAAAAACCAGCTGAACTCCTGAGCTTGTTGGGAATTTTGACAACCCATTCAATATCAGAAAATAACATATTTGATACAACAGATTTCCTAGCCCCTTAGAACTTCTGATCTGAAAAAAGAAAGCCCCCAAATAGCCACCAAAATAATTACTAAAAAAATGCACAATATTCAGATTTCATATGGTTATTGTCTTGGATTCTACACATCTTCCCCTCATGGATATGCACACCGTTTTTAGTATTTGAACAGAATAGTATATTTCTCATTCATTATCAGATAATGGACTACTACATCTGTTACATACACAGCCAGCAATCTACCTATGAAATATGTAGTATGTAACTCATTTCTCCTGAAAGCTGAGGGCTTGAGAATAAACAGCAACATGTGATCAACAGCTTTTCCTGGTTCACAAGATCATAACCTGAGAATCTTATAAAACATTGAAATGAATATAATGTAAAGGAAAAAATATAAACTTATCACAGCAGAACTATTCTTATTATAAGGAAAGGGCATAAACGCACAAGAGTATATAAAAAAAATTAAAGTATGGAAAAAATATAGAGTATATAGAAAGATTCCACCTTTTCCTTTTGAAATAAATGATTGAAGACAATCTTACTTGTGCAATATTGTTGTCATTCTGACAAATTAATCAAACAGAGGATGATACTGAATGGAGTCAGAGCTCTCTAGAAAACAACAATGTAACCAACTATACACTAACACTTGGAAAAAAGATGAGGTCTTGCAACCTTTTTCTCCAAGAACTTAGCAATAACTCTGGGTCATTTCCCAAAATGGCTACAACAAGTAACTTGCAAGTTTCCCCTCCATCCTCTAGCACTGAGCAAATACAGAAACTTGGGTCTTAAGGTTCCCATGTAAATTTCCTAGGAAAATAGAGAAGCACCTTCAAGAAGCAGCCCTGGGAACTCCTACATCAGGTCTGGAGTCTGCTCCAGCTGCTACGGTATTAAGACAACTGAGAATGGAATAAGCTATGCCTCAGTCAGAACTATTTACTTTTCTGCAAAAGATTTCATTGCCTGGATTTACAGAATCATGGCACACATACAGGCTAATGATATTCAAGAACGAAAGCTCAAACTGGATTTATATAATTTCCCATTAGAACAGACTTTGCAAACTTTTTTTTCAACTGTTCCTTCTGATTCAAAAAATACAGACTTTGATAGATTAAAATGGTTATTTGTTTCTAAGGGTTGAAGCATCTGAAACAGGTAAAATCCCAGTACAGATTAAAACATTTATGGTTATCACCTTTTAATATATCTGATCTTCAAGCACACAGCAAGAAGCCTGGCTGTAAGAGCTCAGGAAAAAACCCACAAAACAACACTCGAAGAGCAAAAAGAGTAATTGTAGCAAGTATACAATATTATTTCTGAAGTCATAATGTCAAAATTATTTCTAATAAAGAACTGGAAAAGTTAAAAGGCATAAGATGGCAAGTAACAGAAAGGTTAGATTTCATTAAGTAAAATAAACTCTCCATTAAAGTCTAAATAACACTTAGTTTTAAAAAAGCAGTGAAAAAATGTAAGCGCACTCAATGATTTCCAGAAAAGAAAATATTTTTAAATCCACCACTTTCACCGACAGAACAGATAAGAAAAGTATCATTTTTCAAATGCATACTGGCCAAGAGCTTGAACTCGGATTATTTTGTTCTCTAACTAGAAAGATGATAGCCTTTTCTTTATAGAATAAACAGAATTAGGGTAAAAGCTTCTGTGAAACATAACTGACAACAATGAGAAG
Organism: Tringa tobata; assembly: GCA_033628505.1. Taxonomy (NCBI): domain Eukaryota; kingdom Metazoa; phylum Chordata; class Aves; order Charadriiformes; family Scolopacidae; genus Tringa; species Tringa tobata. The sequence goes on from JAHREE010000258.1 coordinate 3,947,907, forward strand.
AAAAGATATTGCAAGAATAATCACAGAAAATGCACAAGTATGAAAGAATGCTATTTTTTTTCCTTGAAAATTAATTTCAACATATAGCATATAAAATACTTCCCCAAAAAACCTGTAACTACCTGTGATACTGTAAAAGGAACATTGGCTTAATTATTGCTTAGGTGAAGAATTCTAAAAAACGTGAAGGACCTGGAATATGAACAGGTCTTGCATGTTAAGTTTTATTACCCACAATAAAATCTACACATACTGTCTGTTTGTATGTATCAGTGAATACAATTTTAAATAAACAATTTTTGCTGCCTATTTTTCAAGGGCAACGTTGTAGGCAGTGCCTGCATATTTACCGGTATAATTACAGGTATTCTTTACCTCTGAACTGTAAACTTCTATGTAAAATGTATCAATACAAAATGATCAATGCTCAACACTTAAAATCTGATCCTGCCTTTGGATCTACTGATGTGTATTTCTGGATGTGGGGAGTCTCGTTCTCTTCCATGGATAATTTTTGTTCTAGGCGACTGGTAAATTTCTCTCCAAGGTTATCAGATTGGGGTATTTAAATTCAGCCAAAGCAGCAGATGTTTTGTGTTAGTTCAGTGGCTATTCATGAGCACATATAACAGGTACCAGAGGAGTTGTTATCAAAGATGATTCTAATAAAATACTACTACCAACTGTCAACTTTTTACTATTTATCACTTCATGCTTCTAGACATATTCCAATTTGTTTTCTTTTCCTAGATTAAGAAATCCGATGACACAGAGATAACATGAAGTGACATAATTTTAACTGAAAATTCTAAAGATTTCTAAAGCATTAAGAAATTAACCTGATGTTTTTAAAAACCACACAAAATGTCTAACTGGCAATAATTTCTGAATTTTTTTGCCATGTATTATGAAGTACTGAGGAAAAGGAATGGATTATTTGGAGCTAGAGAATTGAATAATCCATTGTAAAACAATCATTTGAGAAAAGAATAAAACAGTGAATACTATAAACCATAAAATAATAGAGATATGAGGAGCAGAGGAGAGTAAGGAAATAAGAATGTAGGGTGCAGTTTTCTATGGTAAGCGTAGAGAGAACCAGCAGTAATAGTTTTCCATCAGAAGATCTTACTCCTGGAAGCCTGGCATCTGACCTGATTCTTCAGGATATGGATCAGATTTCTATGAATAAGAAATAATGAGCATATTTAAATGAGTTTAAATGAAAGAAACACCATATCTTTCCTAAGACTCCAAGCTTAGCAGCTTTTTTTGTAGACTCTGAGAGAACAAAAAGCTCCTTGGACCAGACTATTGCTCCTTTTTACATGGTTTCATGAAAAATGAGTACTGTTGCCTTGCTCAGCTCCTCTTGATCACCTGTAGTAACCAATTCCATCTAAGTCCAATACGTGGGGAAAGGTCTCGAAGATATAAGATTCCTACAAACTTTGTGAAAGCAAGCAGCTGGATAGGGTGTCTGCTCGCTAAAACGAAATGAAGTGAATGCAACTTTTACTTAGCAGTGCAGATTCTAGTTCTCAGTCAAGGCCTCTCTTTCAAATTGATCCTCTCTTGCCTAAAAATGGGTGAGTTTATACATCAGCCTGAGTATTAATTCAGATATCAATTCAGAAATACAAACTCATAGGAAATAAGGATGCATTTAGTCTTGCAGAACTATTTCTTAAACCAAAAGCCTCTAAAATAAAGTATACTAACAGACCAGCATGCTACCCCTTCCTATCCTTCTGCCTCCCTGACCTCCAGCCACTCTCCTACTCTTCCTTGCCCTATGAATCTGGCATTCCTGCCTGCACAGTGGCTCAGTACCAAAAAGCCCAATACACAGCAACTCCCCTTCCCCAGTCATCCCCCTCAGACTATTGAATAACCTGAGTTTCCAAAATCTACTATCCAAAACGGTGAGAGACTTCAGCTCATGCTTGCAGCAGAGTACTGGGAAGATATCCCACAAATTTGTTCGGATCAAAGTAGCCCTTGGAGTAGGCAGCAGTATCGTGTCAGCACAAAGCTGTGTCCAATTTTAACTGCTGTGTTAAAATGTACCATGTATCAGCTCGGACAAAAAAATATGCTAATTCAGTGATATTATTTTTGAGACCCCAGTCAGTGTCTTTGCACTTCAAATATGACATAATCAGCTTGATTGACCCTTATTTTAGGGTCAGGGAAAATCTTGTGGGTTAATTATCATGCTGTTTACTTATAATGGATAGGTAGCTTTTGTGTAGCTATGATTATCTGGTATATCTAGCTGATTTCAGTGCTAATAATAGCTTCCTCTAGGAAGTATTAAGATACGGTATTGATTTCAATAAGGCTGTATCACTGTGCTAATATACAAGAGATTCAATTAGTAAAGATGATTTGCAGCATTTATCTAGAAAAACTCCCCACTTTCCTGTGAATATCGAAACTATGACTTAACTAAATACTAAAATCACGATCAAAATATTCAAAAGCAATCAGAAATGTGAATTCTAAAACTTTAGAAACAAGAAACAATTTCCAGAGAATAAAGGTTCAGAAAGCTTGGTCACTTTAAATATCTCAAACTGCATATTCATAACTTGAAGACATGAAAAAAATCAGCTATTATTTTTAAAAATCTTCAAAATAAATCTATTTTAAAATAAATTGCAAGATTTTCACTATAAGTTCTTCTACCCATTCCATTCCAGTAACCTGGTAGATTTTTGTAGTCCATCTGCTTTTACTGAGCAGTATAGAGGTGTTCTCTATTGGAAAATACCTAGAAAGTTGAATGACAGTTGAGCAGTGACATTCTTCCATTTTCCAAGTCTCTTGATAAGTTTCCTACTGGCTTTATTTTTTTTAATTGTTTCTGCATGCTTTAGAATATCATATCTTTCATTAAAAAAATCAAAATTCAACCTAACTATGCCAATACCTCCTCCAGGTAAAGTCTAAACAATTTTCATCATTTCAACCAACAATACTGTCTCTGGTGTTCACTATGCTCAAACAAAAAAAAGATCTCTTTACTTCTATTAGTGTAGGAGGAATCTACTCTCAAATATCTGATTATCCAAATGTGTGCTCCAGTGAGCAGCTGCCCAGCACACCAGAATAAAGTTACAGACTTTTGTCATTTTAAATTTAAAAGATTGGATCTTAGGGTTTGTTTGGTTGGTGGGTTTTTTTTGCTGAGAACCATATTTGTTCACGCACCAGCACAAGAGACTATGCAAGAGCGTTTCCTATCAAAGTGCAAGGGTGAGCACTACACTCTCAAAGTTGCAAGGGCTACTTGTAGTTTGCTCTTTGGTAAAACACAAATACCGTTCATCCAACGCAACTTTAAAAATGTTGTTGGTTTTTTTTTTTCCCAAAAGGAATGGTGATAAGAGAGGACCACTGTCTCAGTCCTTTCTCTAAGATGGGCTGCCACAATTTCCTGGAACATTCAGCTTGTATTTTCACTCTGTGTTGAAGAGAGAGATGTTCTTTTTCTAATTTAGGATGCAAGGGATAGCCATATACTGAAAACCACAACAATCTGAGCAGGGGATAAATTAAAGTATCTTTGGAGTGTTGCTTTACTGCATAAGGTTGACTAAAAGTGGTTAGCTCTAAACCTAATTACAGCACAATTTTACAGCTTTTATCAACCTACTTGAAATTATTAAATCTAGCCTGTTATATAATACCATTGTATAGTTTTCATTTTTCAAAAATAGCAGTTTCCCTGTTTTGGTAAAGTACTGTTAAATCTATTAAAATATACAACATGCAATTAGATATGATTCATTACTTATGCCCACTACTTAATTTGAGACACATTTTCCAATACAGTTTTCATGATAATGTATCTTCATTTCTGTCCTTTAAGCTTGATATGAGACAGCTGTCAGTTTATTTTCACTGTTCTCTACCTCCATTGTTCCACGCGTGTCAGACTGACAACAAGGAAACTTTAATGTACTTCTAAGTCATGTAAGCACACCTGGAAAATTACAGTACAAAACCCTCATCAGGAAACCTGAGAAAATCTCTAAAAAAAATTATAGTACCTTGAAGCTTCTGCGTGTGTGTGTGTTTACTATGTCGACAGAATGAAATCTAAGGCACTTCATGAAGTGGAAAATTACTGCAGTGGCAGACAGACAAACTTCCTCTCCTCCCAGGAAGAAATCTGCCTCTGGAGATTTCAGATCTAGTCATCAGGCACCATCACCACTGTCCTATCTCGTAAAACCTTTCTCTGCAGAAAGCATAGTACAACTCCTATTCACATCTAGAAATAGGATCATAACAGTAGCATTATTTTCAGTTATCATATAGACCTAGCCCTTTGAAGGCCAGATACCAGATATAGGGAAAAAAACTTTTTTCTCCGTGATAGACCCTTCAGACTAGTTCATTTGTACAGTCATGTTAAAGTTTTCTATTACAAACTCTTCAGCCAGAATGCCTGTTTCAGCTGTATTTATTTAAGTGGTTGCTGTCAAAACAAAGATTACATCATTTTACACCCATGTTTTACAAATTAGGTAACCAGGGCATCTCCAAAATGAAGGTTAAGCTCATTTATTTTGGCAAAAGCTTTGAGATCAACTGATGAAAAGTGGTATCTGTGTACAGTTGCCTTAATGTACTAGCTAACAGCTCATCTTCAGACAACAGGTACTGATTTCTACACACAATTTTAAAAGCATTTGTTTTTACTGGTTCCTATTATGTTTTGAAATCCCTTTTAAAAGAAATGTCTTCCTTTCTTCACTATTCACTTTTTTCCTAGGGAGAAAAAAAAATAAACGAAACAAAACCAAACCAACAAACCTAATAGGAAATAGTTTTATAAATATGTTTTTAGTATAGTTACCTAAAAAGTAGCTCTATGAAAAACAGTTCAGACTACCTCATCCCACACACTGGAATAATTATCACAGTTGATGAAATCTAAATAGATGAAGAAAAGCTTCAGGGCTATATGATTGTGTTGTTAATGAGTTCTAGAAAGAGAGCAATAGGAAATCATAATAGAGGTGTGCAAAAGAACAGGGCAGTGATGACACAAAATAAATAATAAATAAAAGGGAACTAAAGAACTCAGTTCAAATTTGAAGACCTCAGTGCTGATCTCCTTTTACGAAATAGTATTCTTTAAAATTTCCCTTGTAAATCTAGAAATACACTGCAGTTATAAAAAGATGTTTTGTGTAAAAGATGCTTCTCAAGTAGTGTACTACATGACCCCTTCCGCAGACTGTTCCTCTTTCATGTGAAAAATCAGCTCTTTCCTGACCTCCTTTCAGGAATCTCACTACACAGATGCTCAACAGAACTTCTTTTCATTGACCACTGGAAATTTGGTTTTAGACATTTGTTCAAGTCCCAGAGAATTTAGGAGCCTCCTGGAGACTTTAAATGACAGTAAGACATCACTGATGTGCTTTAATGACATACATAATGCATTAAAATTCATACAGTCCAAAGAGATTTGAACTTTAGATTCTGCAAAAAGTAGGAGGATTTCCTTTTCTATTACACAGTTAAGGAATGTAGATACAAGGCTGAGCTGAGTTCCTGAAATGATACAGATAAGCTCAGTCTATGGCTGTACTGATAAAATCTTTCAGCCGTGCCTATGGAGTCTGTATGTACCACTGTGTACCACACATCAGAAACAACCTATATACCCAAAAGCCAAAAAGTTCAATTTCAGTTCAATTGTTATTGGCCCCAGGGTCTTTTTGGTGAAGTATTACACAGGAGAAACAAAGATAATAAATAGGGAGGACTGTACAGAAATATTTTGAGGATAAGTTCCGCTTTACTTGTATTCGGCCCCTTTCTTCCTCAGTTTCCTTCTGCCCTAACCTGTCAACTTCCCAGATCCAGATGGAATTCTATTGTAATGAAGTTTTTCAGACTTGAAAAGCCTGTCTATGTTACTAGGAATTAAAAGGGTAGCATTTAAATTATTAACTGCACACACTATTTGTATTAGTACTGTTATGATTATTTATTGTATTAAGACAGAGCCTAAAAGCCCTCTGTTCTATGCTCTCTACAAGCTCAGAAAAAAGAACAACAGTGTTTTCACCAGAGACCTTGCAAACTAAACATAAAAAGACAAGAAATGGGATACTACTGAGAAAACAATGAAAAACCAGTGTGTGATAGGAAGAGATAGCAAGGACATCAGCAGTCTAAATGTTGTCAACCTATACAGCAACGTAACATGAGTTTTAAGGAGGGATTCTTTGGGAACAGCAGAAGCCTCCTGAGCTTCAAACCAAGCACGGGGAAAAGTTTAATAAGAACAGTTGAAAAATTAGCAGGCAAGCAATGGAAGCTGGAGTTTAATGAGGATACAAAGTAGCTCCTAGCAGGAGAGTAGGTACAGAAAGTATGTATAGATGATGAGACAGAAGAGAAGTCAGTTGGAAGCAGCAAGATGCTTCTGTGCAGTACTATTTTCACTACTATTTTTTCTGGCCTACTATGGGTGCAGATAAGAACATCAAAGTTTTATGGATTTACATTTTATAGAAGATTGAGCATGTGAACTCATACAGTACCTTATGCTATTTCTAGTTTGACTTTGCAAAAAAGCCCAAACTGAGTTTTATAGTATGAATATTTATTGCTATTCTACTTTATATAATATATACATAGGCTTATATATAGGTTGGAATTCTAAATATCGAGTCAATTATATGGAATTTTACCGACTAGAATGCATATGATCTACTTGCGAAATATTTCCTGGAAAGCACTAGTGAATGTAAATGCATTTGAGATTTCTATGATTACTGTTATTACATTGGCATGTATCTTTCTGTGGAGAAACAGATAAATTTGGAATTCAAAACATTATCAATAACTCTCTTTCCACTCTCAATATTTGTCTCTTTTAGTTAACCTTATTCTTTGTCAATTGAGTTTAAAAAATGACTCAAAAGGGAGATACCCTGGCATATGTATCCGTTATTCCTACTAGAATGTAGTACTGGTTTTCATGGGAATTATGCATATGAAGGGACTGCATTATTAGGCTAGACTAAGAGAAGACATTTGGAAATGCTTAACTCATCATACCACTTCAGAACCTAATATTTATAATGGTACTTGAGCCTGGAGCAGTACAAATAAAAGCACAAAATACTACTCCTGGAAATATATTAGGGATGGATTTTTCTTAACTTTTTATTAGAGAGAGCACTAAAAATTGCACTGAGTTAAAACAATTTTCTTAGCTTTTTGATAAAATAACAAATACAGAAATAGGAATCAGATCACTCAAAAAAACTTGCAATATTCCTGAACATGGGAAGCCACAGGCCAGTAAGAAGACTGTAAAAGGATTACATTACAAATATATAAAATACATGTCTGTATAATCACATAAAGGTCCTTAAAATTTTCTTTGGTAGCCATCACATTGATCAGATTATATTAATCCTGATCCCCTGGAAATATTGCAAGTTATCTTTAATTCTTCAGACACATGACTCTTCCATTTTGGCTTCAGAAATGTTGTTCTCCTCCTCCATGACAACTCAGGGATAGTATGAATTGTCTTCCTCTAACCTAGGAAGGACAGTGGGCTCCTCGTTCCTCGGAGCTAAAAATGAATTGACCTCCACTTCACTCTAACAGACTGGGTAGACAACAATTTGCTCTTTCCCAGATACATAGCTCAGATGAAGAATGAATCTGCTGGGCTAGTTAGAATGGCCTAGATTTCTAAGATTTATTTTTTTTAAACTAAAACATACTGTTTATCTTTGCTGCAGTGAACCCTGGGCCTTATTTTCTGTTTGCCACTAACACCTGTGCCACTTTCACAAGAAAGTTTTCTCACTTGACTGTTGTAGTGCCTCAAACTCAGATTGTCCAGTCTGGCTGGGATTATGTGGAGGAGTTCAAATTTTAACAACTTTTGGCCATCCAAGCTGCTTTACAACAGGAGCACAAGCTAAAATTTTGACTCTCTGTTAATGCTTCTAGAAACAATCCTCTGAGGACTGAACACTTCTGATATTCTTTTCAGCATGACAGCTCATATCTGGATATCACTAATCAGGTCAGTCACAGGCACTTACCATAAGAGTTAAGGCTACTGGATAATATGTCCATGAAGCCTCCTCTGCTAGGACCAAAAATCTCTGAATTAAAAACCTATTCAAACATGTTTCATCTTTTCATATTGTACTAGATTGTACCCTGGATGAACAAATGTCATCGCACCCCTAATGTCCAAGTCATGTTGTTAAGATTTTCTTAAGAAAACAACAGAAGTGACAAACTACCCTTTATTAAATGAAAACAGAGAACATATATGCTCTGGGTGGAACATTACATGCTCTGGGTGGTCCTGCTTTAGCAGGGGAGTTGGACTAGATGATCTCTATGGTCCCTTCCAACTCTAAAAATTCAGTGAAATTCAGTGAAATATGGAAGTTGGAATATCATGCCTTAGTCTGGAGCAGTGCATTTCAAGAAAGAAGAAACAGGGAGAGGACAGAGGAGAACAACAAGAATTCATTAAGTACAAGAGGAAAAAAACACACCTTTTTTTCCTATGAAGAAGAAAATAATGAATCAGGATTGGTTAAGAGAAGGACACAGTGAAAACATGACTAAGAATCTCAAATAGGTAAAAGGCTGCCGCAAAGAGGAAAATAAATTCCCTGTAAGCACTGTGCAAAAAGTAATAGGTTTGAGTAATCTACTTTCAGCGTGTTAAGTTTAAGATCAGAAATCAGGAAAAACTTTCTAATGGGAAGACCAGTGAAATGCTGGGATAGATTACTTGAGTAAGTAATCATAACAAATCTTTACAAAGAGAGGCAAGCATTCATTTAAAAAGAGAGATTTTATTGATCCTGTCTTTGAAGGGAGAGTGGGCATGATGCTTTCTTGAAGTTTTTTTCAACTGCATGACTCTATGCTGAGGTGACCAAAGAAATGTAGGTATGTAGTGACAGTATGTAGGTATGTAGGTATTACAGTACGACTTGCTGTGGTATTTGGAATGTAGTTATGATCTTGAGTGGGAATGAAAGCCATATGCTGCAAAAGACTCAATCAATTTCTTCACATAGACAATCACCTAGATTCTAATACAGTCTTCTAGCTGTGCATCACTTACCTACATCGATCTAATTTGCAGCTTCTTTATTCAATAGTTCAACAATAATTACTTTCAGGACTGGATTGTACAAAAATATGAAGTCTAATCCGGTCACAGTATATACCACTTTGTTTACTAAGAGGAATTTAGTAACTTGTCCCATGGCCTTTAGGGCCAGACAACACTGGCAACAGCTGCTAATAACAGCAAATTCCAGGTGTGGTCTTTGGTGAAAAATTTTTAAAGGAATTAGCTTTGAAATATTTTGCTTCAAAAATCTAGATGTCCTCAAAATTTTTAATCCCATATCTGTATTTGAGTGTAAAATTTGGAAATTTAGTGGGTTTTTCTTAATTTAGGCTTAAAACTTATATTGGTAGACCATCTCTAATAATTAGAATGGCGATCATGTAAACACTGCCCAAGAATATGTTTATTTCGGAGTAGTCTTTGGAAAGTTAACACAAAATAAGTAAATAACCTTCTCTAGTCAGATTTTGTTTCCAGTAAAAATTTATGATTGTTCTAATGTGAGAACTCAGGACAAATGTACAGCTGCCATTCTAGCAACTAAGTATGGAAAAAGTCACATTTTCCAACTTCATTTCAGTATTCTTGGGTTTTATCCGATAATAAGAAGCATATAGAAGTAGGAAAATTACATATGCGTGCATATCCCCTACATTCAAATCACCTGACGTAACACCATGTAAACGATTCGTGGAAAAAAGAACAAACCTGCATTATGATTCATGTTTTGGATGGTGAGAACTAAGCTGCTAGAAAAATAGCATGTTTTCTAAAATATGTATACAGCAAAGACCATGACAGCTGAAAAAGGTACAACAGCAACGTAGCAAGCATCAGGTGTTCTCAAAGTTTCTACTCATAAGAAAGTAGCTTCCACTCAAAATATCCTAATTTGACAGAAGTTACAAACACCTGTCCTTCAGATAAAAATCCTTTAAAAGACATTTAATCTCCCGTACTGGAGATTGCTCTCTGATAGAGTCTACGTGATTCCCCTTTTCACAACCTTTAAAAAGAGGCACCAAATGCAACTTCACTTCCACCCTCCCATCAGTGAAGTTGCCAAAAACATGACTCCAAAGTGAAATAAGCCCCGGGTTTGCCCCCCCGGGCTGTCTGCAGTGTACTCACCATGGCGGGCTAGTTTGGAAGACTTTCTTCCCCTCCCCCTGCACCTACGCACAATGAGGGAGAATGGAAAGCAGTTTCAGCATTAAATTTGAACTTCCCCGCTTTTGTTAGCATGAGTCACCACCTTAACATTATCTCAACTGTAGACTTTTATCTGTGAATATCTAAGCCCTGTCTTGTGGAAAACTAATTACTGAGCCACTGAGAGGCTTCATAATGTCCTGCATTTAAGTCCTGAACGTCATACATAATGCATAGGAAGCAGTCTCTGCACTCTGATTACAGAACACTGTCATTAAGAGAGCAAATTAAAGATGTGAATAATTCACTGGCTGAGCTTATTGTCAGTGCTGCATTGTGAAATTAGAATTTCTAATAAGTACTGCAATTTTTTTAACCCAATTAACACAGAGAACATCTTGAGTCTGATTAGTACAATAAAAATTATTACCTTATTCTTTTGCTTCACAACAGCCAAATTAAATACTGTACTTAATTATGCAGCATTCATCGCTTCTGTGTTAGAAATAATAATAAAAAAATCTCACTATCGCTTTAATAAGACTTCCAATATTTAGAGTGCAACTGAAAAATAGAGCATATGAATCTCCAGCACAATTTCTTATCACAAAGTTACTGGCTTTTTTTTTTTTTAAGACTTTGAAAATCGATTTTAATATCAGCAGTCGACCATGATGTCACTGCTGAAGTCCTCTCTGGAAACAAAAACGTATTCGGAAAAAAAACCCCACAAAACGACCCTTCCAAACAAGCTCTGAATATATATAGTGAATTAACTTTCTCTGGGTTGATGTGAAGACAGAAAAAAAACATTACCACTTACTGATTTGAAACCTAGTACATAAATATACAAACATAGAAATATATAAATATATACATATATACAGAGGTAGTTTCATAGGAAATATACTAGGAAAAAGCAGGAGCTGGATCAGCTCTCTTACCTCAGTTCCCTCTTGGCACGGGATAGATAACATCCTTTCATCCTAGAAAGGAGAAAAGTCCAATTCAACATCCAGCGTGTTGATTTTCCCCCACACGGTGACTGCTGCCATGTTAAATAAAGAAAATGATCACTGAAGATGCAGCTTTTGTCTCCAAATATTTTAATACTGCCTTTTAGTGTCAAGGACCCCAGGAACCTTAGCACATCTGGCAGCAAACACCACTGGCTGCAGCTGCTGCAATGGGCTTTTTCCTTAACCCTATTTCATTTCCAGCTCCTTTTTATTCCCCATCCTGGGTAAGTTTAATCACCGAGCATGGGTGGGGAAAAAAAAAAAAAGGAAAAAGAAAAAAAAAAGGAAAGGTGGCATTGCAATCACGAGCTTTCTTGGTTTTGTCCTAGAGACAGGGACTGCAGCAACCACCTTGCATCTTTGTCTAGTTATTTTAGCATGTGCGTGCGAGAGGAGAGGAAAAAAAAAAAAAAACAGCTGAAAATTATTCAAGCATAATGCAATAGACATAAAGAGAGACAAAAAGACAGAGAGGAAAAGAAAGAGAGGGGAAGGGAAAGAGGGAGATAGAGGGAGGGAGAGAGGAAACAGAAAGACTAAGAGAGCTCCGAGAGGGGGCTGTCAGTGCAGATAAATCTGCATATGGAAATCAGGGTTATCCTGGGTACAGTTTTATTTAACCATGATGTACTGTTTTTTTAATTAGACAGGAATTTAAAGAAGGAAATGAGGGATTCTTACAGACACAGGAGCAAACGAAGCATTTTTAATCACAGGAGAGTTTTCACAGCAAGCTGTAGCAGCCACAGCAAAACTTTTTATAGCAACTTTCTTGTTAGAAACAAAAGTTTCATGTACTGCTGCTAATTTACACCAAAAAAAACCCCAACAAAAAACCCAGGCAAAAATGGAAGAGCATTTTGAAATGAAATCAAACCAAGGCAATCCAAAACACTACGAAGCCACTCGGTTCCACAGGATGCATTTTAAGCTAAGTTACGCCAGGCAGAGAGGTGTTAGGACTTTCTCCCCAGCCCCTACTCAGCAGTGACTGTCATAACCCAACCAAGGCGCTTCAGTAAATGAAAAGAGTAAAACCCAGCTTGAATTTAAAATGTACTGTACACCACTTCCTATGCTTGATGAAGAATTGCCTGTGTCCCTAGACGGGAGCGGCACCTGACAAGGTACAAGGCTGGATCAGGGCCTGTGGGGCGCCAGGAAAGAGCAGGACCTCTTGCCTGTGGCTGTGAGGAAGCAGGGGGAGGAGTGAGCCCAGGTGGCTGAGGAGGAGGAGGAAAATGAAGCTCAGGTACAGGCTCAGACGAGAAGGAAACCAGAGAAAGGCAGCAGACAGCTGAAGGAGAGATTAGGGCAGCAGTCTGATCTGGGGCACTTACTAACTGTGGCAAGGTGGCAGCGTTCAGGTGAGAGAAGCGGCCAGGAACAACTTGCGGTGGCTGGGACCCGCTGAGGGGAGCTGCCAGAGTGCTANGGAGTGAGCCCAGGTGGCTGAGGAGGAGGAGGAAAATGAAGCTGAGGTACAGGCTCAGACGAGAAGGAAACCAGAGAAAGGTAGCAGACAGCTGAAGGAGAGATTAAGGCAGCAGTCTGATCTGGGGCACTTACTAACTGTGGCAAGGTGGCAGCGTTCAGGTGAGAGAAGCGGCCAGGAACAACTTGCGGTGGCTGGGACCCGCTGAGGGGAGCTGCCAGAGTGCTACGGGCTGGGGCAGGTGGGGAAGAGACCGACTGAAAACCCCACTTAAATTACAAAGGGCGGGCGAGTTAAGGCGCATATTGGGAACTAGAAGAACCGGGAGACTGGGCCACAGCACGGCTGAGGGGAGCAAGGGGCTGGAGCCGGGCAGGAGCTCATCCTGAGGGGAACGCGGCGGGGCCTGTGGGCCGCGGCGGAGCCCGCCCGCGCCTCAGGAGGCCCTACAGGCGGCGGGCGGGCAGAGGCC
>JAHREE010000258.1:3961246-4033745 GCA_033628505.1 Tringa tobata
TAAAGAAGTCATTAATTGCTTCCGCTGGGTGAGGGATGCGATGGGCAAGTGCAGAGCTGACGAGGGCTGCCGCCGTGAAGAGCTGCCCTTTTCGTGCTTTTTTTTTTTTTATCCTGCGGGGTGATTTTGATGCCCTAAATTGATCAGATTTTCCTTAGAAACTCTGCTGACTTAGCATGTGCCCTTTAGCTGTTGATTTCTGCCTTGCCGGCTGTGCTAACGCAGCCTTGTGCAGGTTCCAGCTGTAAACTGAAGCACTGAAGTCATCCTTTCACTTGAGAGTTGCACTGCTTCTCCTGCACCTCAGGAATGTGAATGGATGGGGAAAAGTAGCACAAAAAGTTCTCTTCTTTTTTTTTTTTTTTTTTTTCCCCTTGAGCTCATTTTTCAGTCAAGCTTCTCTATTAGCAACCTCTACCCACAGCGTGAAGTGATTTTTGTAAGAGCGGTACCAAAAAGTGCCTTGAAACTTAATTGAGAGCTAATAATTTTAGATATATTGCGTGTATATTGTTGTAGAACTCTGTGGCATCTGTTGCTTAGTTCAAGTCTTTCAGTATGTTGTATAAAATATCCATTCACTAGTCTTAAGTATATTGTGAACTTCTTTTGGACATGATCTTCTTTCCCCCTTTGCTTTTGCTTCTCTTTTTTCATTCTTGGGAAATCAGACTTTTTAGAAGCTTCCAACTTGGGCTATGTCAGAGTAATTTTCTGAGCTTTAAAACTTTAGCATTCAGGGGTTCTGTAATTATCACATGGGGTGTATTTACTGCTTCTTAGAAGGAACTTGAGCTGTAATATTGCCTTAAAGTCATGGACAGCTGGGAGCCCGAAATGCACGATGTGTTTTCATAGTGTAGCTACACTGGCTGCAAAATGAAGTGTTGACGAAAGTCACTCGCCTGTGCCTTGTAATGCATTCCTGCCTCTTAGTTTACCCTCGTGCTACTGTACCCTCATGACTAGTCAATTTAGAGAGCTAAACCAGAAGAAAAGGTGCCTTTTTTGGTTTTTGTAGTGTTAGCTTTTTACTGATGTGAATCCCTGAAATGGGTTGTGATGGAGGAAGATGAAGCTGACGTTACAGTTAGTCAGATCTGGGTCCTCACTTGAGCTGAACTATTATGGGGAGTTGTAACAATGAGAAAATTACCTGAAGAAACACTATGAGTGTTTTTTACTTTATCTGTTTATTTTGTGGATCAGGTGGAAACAATGGACGATGACTTTGAGGCTTCTTCCACACCCTTTTTTCTCACTGAAAGCTTGGAGATGGCAATGGAAGTGGAGAATGAGAACTTAAAGCCACCTTGTTTTTCCTGTGCTTTTGACAACCAAAATGGAGGGCGAAGCTTCTCTGCTGAGTCTTATTTAGCAAGTGGATCTCTTAAGAGGTATGGGTTTGGGTTTTTTTGAGTTACAAATACCTTACCCTTCTAAGATGTTCTTTCCACTGGTGCTTGATGCCTCTAAATGCTGACAAGGTTTCTAAATCAGTTTGTTCTTCAGCTCTTGTGATCCTGAGATCAACTTGGTGGTATACCAAAGCGGGAAGGACAATTGTATTGATACATTGCTTCGAACAGTGTTCTAGGTCCAGTTCCTAGCTTTGTGAACTTTAAGATACTGTAAAGGACCTGTTACAGGCCTGTTAGGCAGCCGAGACCCCTTAAATTTCTGAGGAAGCTGCAGCACTGCTTTTTCCAGTCATATGCTCTATTTGATGCTGCCTTGTTCTTTCTTTTCCATGTGATAGAAACAAACCTGCTCTGCCCAGCTTCCCCAGTCCACTGAGACTGTCCTTTGGAGCTTTAAGGCACTCTTTCTCAAAGTTCTGCTTCTTGCGTGTATTCTGGATTTAAAGTTCAGAAGACCCATGCCTAAGAAATGAGTATTCTCTGTGAGATCCTAAACTTTGGTTTAATTAATATCTTCTTCACTGCCTATGACCCAGCTTAGTTTTCTGCGCCATTTGCTGGTCCTTCGGGGTTGTGGTGTTTTTTCCTACAAAAGCATAATCTTTCTGTCCGTCCATCTTTCCCAGTACTTTCTTTGAACTTGAATACCTATTTACTGTGGGTTTCTTCTGCCAAGTCTTATATTTTGTGTTGTTACTTTAGGGTTTTTTAACCTTCATCCCTGCAGCCTTTTCTGTAAAGCTTTAAAGGGTACTGTGCTGCACCTCCCCTAATCCCTAGCTTGTTTATCTTTTTTTGTTTGTTTGTTTTTGATCAGAGCACATTCATTCAAATTGTTGTTCAGTTGTTGAGAGCCTGTGTCTGCGTGAACAGATCAGTAGTGGATTCCACACTGACAAAGAAATGTTTCATGACAGAAACAATTTCATGTGAAAACTCACTCAGGAGCTTGTACGCAGACAGCTTTCCCAGGTCACTACAGCCACGATAATACTGTTCTCCTGTCATTTATTCACCTTGTGTATTTGGATTGTAAAATCTTGGAAAAGTCCTGCATGTGAGGGACTACTCTATCTTAATTACCTAGAACAGGAATAACTGGATTTAATTGGTAAAGGCTTCAAAACAGACCAATGTTTAGGTGGTTGCCAAGTGAACTACAGGTGTTGTGGGAGATTGAGCCAATTCTTCCGCAGATGCTTTTTTTGTCTCTGAAAACTGAATTGGTAATAGTGCACAGTTCAAGAATAGAAATTTGCCGTGTAATACAATGAAAACAGTACATTTTTTTAAATTTTTAAATATAAAAAAATTTCTTGCATTTTACCAAATTCAGCTTCATCTGCACTGAAGTATTTTATGGAATTCAGTAGGAAAATTCTGAAATAATTTGTTTTGATGTCTTTGTTGTTATGCAGCTTGCTGTGATTTTTTTTTTTGAAAGCACATTAGTGGAATATTTTTATATTTGCACAATTAGTAGTGTTTTAACAATCTATACAGATGCCTGATTTTCACCACTTTGTGTAAAATTGTAATTGTGATTTTATTTTTCTTTTCCTTTAGCCAGAGCAAGGTGTAGTCATGGCCTAGCGTTAGTTTAAGTTATAATAGTAAAGTCACACTTTGTGGCCGTCAACAGCTTTTATTAGTGTGCTTTTATCAGTGTGTTCTACAGAAATATTATTAAATGTATATAAAGGAGCAAATGTATGTTCTAGCATTAGTTCTTAGGCATGTAGTGTACACCATACATTCCATTCCAAACATACAGTGGAGCATGTTATCTAACGTTGCAGCCTTTTCTGTTCAGGACAGAATGTATGTCATGTCTCAGCCTTTTTGTAAGGATGAAGATGCTTCAGGGTGGTAGCTTGTTAATTTTTATTTGTTTCTAAAACATACCTTGCCCTGTGACTATATAATGATTTTCTGCTCTTGAAGCTAGGAGTTGTCATATTTTATGTACTGTGTATTATATTGCTATAAACGGTATAACAGTCTGTCTTTTGAGAGCACTACTTCAGCCTTCCTATCTATAGTATACATGTTGCTGATGTATTGATAAGATATCAGTGATACATAAGGAAGCTGTAGATACTGTATTCTATAGGTGTATTGCCAGGGAATGTATGAATATTGTTTGCTCTGTTTTACAGGGTTTTATTGAGATTAGATCCTTCTCCAAATGACTATGAAGATGATGTAGTGGAAATATTTGGCTTTCAGTGGGTTACTGAAACGGCATTAGTTGAATCCTGTGGACTTCTCTTTGGATTTCTTAGGTATGATGAAGTTAGTGTATTTTATAATTAATCCACTTATGTAATTATACGCACCTTAAGGATGTAACAAACTTTACAAGTTTTTGATAATAAAATCATAAAAGACTGTGGGCTATGCAGTGCAGCCAAAAAGGTTATGCTGTCTGTCTGACACTCCAGTAGGTTATGGGTAAGACACAGATTTCTCATGGAATTATGGGAAGAAGTAAATTTTGTGTTACAGGTTTTTAATATTATGAGACTTAATAATAAGCTTCTAAGGAGGGTGGTGCATACCCTAGCCATCACCAGATAAAAATTGATAAGTATAGTTATTACAACAGTGTTGTGATTAATTTAGAAGGCTCTAGCCTCAGAATATGTGAATAAACTATGTAAGATTTTCTTGAATGAGATTGTGCTACCGATATAATTAAAGTTGGCTTTTAAAGATTTTAAATCCTTTTTTTTTAGGCGTAAAGAAAAGTGGAGGTTAAAAATCAAATAATGTAAATGCTGGATGCAGCATGTTCTTAAATTGTTTGGATTAGGATAGCTTCAGCAATCTCTTCAGATACAGTTACTCAGTGTTTGACTAATTCTATGTAGATGTTTAATCTGGTCAATGCAAATACACAGATCACCGATAATCCTCTTTGCTACTGATAATCCTCAGGATGAACGGCACATACAGAGAGTGGATGGGATAGGAGTTTTTGTATGATTCCACAAATACATGTGGTATATTCCATTATTCCTTTTCTTGTAGTAGATTCTTCCATCCCTTTAGGGTATGACCAAGGGGATGGTGTGAAACAACATTAATAGGGTCTGGGTTATTGGAACATGATGGTATAGATGACCGGACCTATATTAAAACCAGTATTATTTAGCTTTGCTTGTTTGATGCAAGCTTTGACTTCACTGTGATTAAAATAAATAAATAAAAATAATCTTATAATGAAAGAGATTGGAGGATACCTTAGTTAAAAGAAACAGTGTATCCCTTTCAGTATTAGTCTGATCTGTTTATTAACATAAAATCACTGGGCAGTGAGACAGTAATATAATTGATCTCTTGAATTAAATATTTTTTTTTTTCTGTAATATAAACTGCTCTGTAATTGTAATAGAGATGAACTTAAGGCATAATATATTTTATTGTGTTTAAGTTATTCAAGCTATGCATGTTTTAAAACCTACCGAACTGGTAGGAATAATGGATTTCAGCTAACTCTTGGCTATGAGAGTTTGGTTGCTAAGCTGTCTTTTGGTGTGACAAGTCCCTCTGCAAAGATTTTCTCTCTTTCAGTTCGTTTGTTCAGTCATAAAATGGAACACTTTCATTTATAGACCAGTTGACAACTGAAAGTAGGAAAACTCCTGTTTCCATTGTAGAAATCATGCCTTAAGTACAAGTTATAATGATTCTTGAGGGCGAGGTGCCTGTAAATAGTTAAATTTATAAAGTGCAGATAATATCTATGTTTAAATGTATACTTACAGAAACCTAGTCTTTTGTAATGTGTGTGTAAATATTAAATATTGATATTTAATATTTTAAATATTGTCAATAATAATACTATTATATTGCAGCAGAACTGCAAGTTAAAAACATTAATTGCCCAGTAAAAGAATTCTTTCCTGTGATTTTTTTTTTTTCTAATGTGATTGAAGATGTGTGAGTGAAAGTGACTAGAACTATGTAACCATTTAAGTGGGTGTGTTAAGACAATGGTCTTTGATTAATAAACTGGCTTAACTGTTAGAATATTTATTTACAAACGAAATGATTAAAAACCATGAGGATCAATCTTTGAGGTACAAACGCAAATTGAAATTAAAGTGACTTATGTAACTGATGATATCTTTGTTATGCTTCTCGTGCCCATTTTGGGCTTTTATCTTATCACTGTGTTCTATCTTTTGTCAATTCAGTGGAGAGTCTTTTTTTTTTCCTATGTGGCTCCTTTCTGACACCCTCTAACCTTCAGCCTCAATAGCCCTCTTGCATACAGTCCTCCTGCTTTAGACTTCCTTTCTTTCTACATGGTTGAAATACTTGAGAAGTTAATGCAGAAATTCAGCTTTGATTTCAAAACAAACCAACCTCACACCCCACCTAAATGGCTGAAGGTAATCTTGGGTAGCTGACAGAATTTTATCCAAGGAAGGAAGAGCGAAGGGAGGTAATTTTAATGTGTGGCTGCCCTTTAATATGCAGGTTACAACCTGGGATTTTGGATCCTTGTAGGCACTTCCTAGTTTTAATTTTATTTTTTTCATAAGAACATTTGATGTGGTTTGGATCCAAGTATCCTGTTTTTGAATCTTTCAGTAGTTGCTGCTTTGACTGTATAAGAAATGAGGCAGAGAGCTCCTTCCTCAATTTATGCAGCATTTTCTTTCAAAAGTCTGTCTTACACAGTTGCGCTTTTCATGTATTGAGTTTAGTACCACGTTATCTCTGTGGAGACTCTACTTGAGACCACTTGAAAATAACAGTTGTTGCAGAATATGGCTGAGTACTTACCTACGTTACAGCTTTTTTAATTTTCATTTGCAGTGGCAGTTAACAGCTTCTTTAAAAGTGCTCTTCCCTCTCCAAAACTGAACTGAGTTTTAACTCTTCTAGATACACTTTCTCCTTTTCTCTCCTATATTTGTTGCTGTTTATCTTTTGTGCTCAAGTTAAGCAGCAGACCACTCCAAGCAGGAACTGGGAAAAGCTGCTGACAGAATTTACTAGTGTTCATTCACAAATTAATTACTTTAGCGTATACTGAGCCACAAGGACTAATTTTCATCTTTATTCTGTGGTAAAATATGAAGTTGAGTTGCACTTATGCAAAGATCACAGGGAATGGCTTTTGGGGTTTCTGTGTGTGTGATTGTTGGGTTTTTTTTCTTCCCCTGATATGTAGCTTATTTTGTATTTGTTGTTACTGTGTTTAATCTTTTAAAAACAAGCAAAAAATCTGTCCATTGTCATCCGTTCACACTTGGATGTGTCTGTTGCCTTCAGCTAATGCTCTTTCCTATGCTATGTTTCTGTAAGCTTTTTCAGAAATGCAGAACAAGGAACAGCTCTCGTTATATTTAGATCTTATTAAAATGTAGTTAAACAACTTTTACCTATTATAAATACCATAAACCTTTGTATTCTTTTAATTAGGCAACAGATCTACAGACTGGAAAACCTAGTACAAATGAGTTCATCTGATTTTGGTAAGTATAACACATTTAATTTGACATTGAGACAGGTGCCTTTTCATTATAGAAGTACATTATCGCAGATCGCACTTGTGCTTTGACTCTTGACCAAGGGTTCATGTAATGTGCCACAGAATGGCATAAATCCAGCATAAACCTGCAGTAAGGGTATGGATATAGGCAAGTGATGTAAGGTAGTGTGAAAATAGTGGAAAAGTTGCCAGTTTGCAGCCAGATCAGCCTGTGTAGTAGGTGCAAAGGCAATTCTGACCTCAGTTGGGAATTTCGCATTAATTTGACTTGAGCTAAGATGTCATTTCTACGTTAGAAGTACCTTGTAACTTGTTTAATTAAAAATGGAAAGTTGCATCAAAACTCCCAATAACTATTTTAGTTACAAAGGCAGTAGTTGGCACTTTTTTCAGTGTTCTCTTGGCTTCCATTTAAACAAGTTAGTTATATTTGCTTAGTTTAGAGTTATTTACAAACTTAATTTGTGTTTGCTGCAGGATCGATAAAATGAGATCACTACAAAATGCTTTGTTTCAATTAAATACTAAGGCATGAGAAGCAGTATGTTTCTGAAGGATTATTGCAGCCTTGGGCTTATTGTGAGTTTGAAGGCTGAATTACTTAGCAAAGTTGAGAAGTTCAGTAATTACTCAGAAATAAACTGACTGTAATATCTTCTCATTACAGACAAATTGTTAGTGTTCTAAGACTACAAGTGAATATTTTAATATTTGGTTTGATATTGTCACACTGGCATTTAAATCATTGGTATGAATTTATCAATTTTTTCATGTTGATTGTATCTTAAAAGTCTAATTTTGTTGACAGTAAATATGTAAGTGGAAATAGCCTTATTTTAAATGAAATTTGAACTTTTGTATGGTAGCTGGACACCAATAAACTGTTCTGTAGTTCTTTTTCCTTAAATTTAAGCATCTGCTTGGTTTTCTTCTCTATATCCTCTTCTTCCTCTTGTCAAATAAGCTAGAAAAATAAAAATCTGTTGAATTTTATGCTTTGCACCAGGCTTTCTTTGTGACTTAGAGCAAATCACTGATATATCCATGACTTAGATCCCCCTTGGTACAAGCAGGCTAGTGGTAGAGGAATGTAGTGAGGATTAAAATATTTAAAATGATCAGGCAGTGTGATGTTAGGTATTACTGATGTCTTAAATAAATGCACTATTGCCACTATTTAAAACCTCAGTTTAGAGTTTTAGATCAGTAAATCTTTGTTGTGCATATATGTTTATACAGATATCGATATCATACATTTAATTTAATTTCCTGTTAGTCTTAATGAGCTCTGGAGACTTCATACTGAGAATTGTGTAATATGGAAGCCACATAAAATCTTTTCTTATGCTCTCTGTTGCTTTTGAAAACGCCTGATCTGTTCTTAACACTCTGCTGTTCCTGTTTTGTTCCACTTACTTCATTGATCAGTGACTTGACAGTATGCAAAAGATCTTGGAGGGAAATACTATAATATAAAATTTTGCTTAAACAGAACTTCGGAGAACTTATGATAAAATATTTGTCATTTCTACAAATCTATAAATAATTCATTTGGAACAGAGTGATTTGAGCCTCTAAACCTGTGGTTCATTACCATGGCTTCGTATGTGGTGGGGGTAGACTGTACACTGGAATATTGCTTCACTCAGTGAGTGTTGTTGCTCAGAAGATACTGAGGTAGGCTTTTATCCACACAAATTTATTTGTGGGGCGTGCAACAAGGGGCATATGTGAACCTCAAAGTTACCTGGAGAGGATGGGGGAAACAAAGAGGGGAGAGAGAGAGCAAGAATAGGAAAGAGAAGACTCCTTGGTGGACAGCTGGGGAGAGGAGCAAAGGCGGCTGCGTTTCCCTGGTCATGCAGTCCAGTGCAGGAGGGGACAAGGAGGTTTTGTCACACATCTCCTCTAGTACAACATACTTTCATTAGGACCTGCTCAAATTCCTTGTTTGCTTTTCCCATTTATGGTGCTCTTAATGACTGGCATGTGCTTAATCAGGTACAAGTGTTGCAGGCTGACTGGTTCCTAAACGTTTGTGTATATATATTGTTGGGCAGTAGTTATTGGGTATTTAAATGACTTTATCTGCTTTGTTACGCACTAAGTTTCATCTTTCTCTAAAGAAGCTGAAAGGTACAAGGCAAGGTGTAGGAATAAATAAGGAGTGATTCTCACACCACTGGCAACAGCTTCCAATAAATCTCTGCCATAATGATGGTGTTTGAGCTTGCAAGTGCAAGATAAGGAGGGTAAGACCATGAGAACAGCAGCTTCAGAGAGCAAAGGAAAGGAGACACAGAGCTGCAATAAGTGGCTTAAAGGATACGGAGCTGCAAGTGAAGGGTGGGCTACAGGGTCATGGAAGGATGGCTCCTAGAATTACACATTTTATGGCACTGTGCAACAGTCTGATCCTTCCTAGGAGGAGAAGTTACACGTTTCCAAATAAGTTCACCTGCCTAAGCTCCCCAACAGAAAAAGATGCTGAGAAATTGTTTCACGCATGTCTTCTCTGAAGGTGACTTGGAAGCAGATGGGGAACAGGGCAGTAGGGCTGAATGATTTCTTCTAGCACTGATTGCTTTCCTGAGGGACTGGATGCCTTTTTTTTTCCTCTGGATATGCGCCTGAGATGATAAAATAAAGAATGGATCCTTCTGCCAAGATGACATTTAGAAGTGGGTGTTTGCCACCAGCCGCCTCCTAAGTTGTCCTCAGAAAAGAGGGTGGCTTTCCAGTAGTCTGGTTTAATTATTGTGGAGAATGCATACGCTATGTGAGGCAGAGTGTGGGCACATCTGCTTTAAGCTATTCATCTCTTTTACTTCAGGTCAAGCTGCAAACTTGCACTCTGAAGCGGAGAGCATCAGGCATCAGTGTATTGAGTTTTTGCATTATGTGAAGGTTTTCATCTTCAGGTGAGATTTGCACACAATTTACTAACTTATGTACTCAGCTTTTGTGTAGTTCTTCTCTGACTGTGTGTCTGTGTGTTCAGGTACGTGGAACCCCCTAAACTGGAAAATGATGGAATGCTTCATCCATATGAAGAACTAGAAGCTCAGTTACCCTCAGTGTTGGTGGAAGAACTTCATGCTTTGACCATGCACCTCGGTCACCTTTGTGAACTTCCTAGTAGTGTCCTGGCAGCATTTACTATTCAACATCAGGCAAAGGTTGATGTCTTTTATAATTTTACTTTCTTCTGTATAGCAGTGCGTATTCTACTTGATAAATTTTGACTGAACAAGACTGAATCTTTCTTCAGGCTGAAATTGAAGTTACGCTTTATATTTTGGGTTTTTTCCCCTTTTATGAACTAAGTGCCATCCCGTACTTGACAAACACAACTAATGAGCTCTGGATTTTCTGTTGTGGTTTTTATTTATCTATTTACTTCTATGTTTTATAGCTTTTAGAATTCTTTTTACGCTATACAAATGATAATACCGATTACAGGTAGATAAGTAGGCTTGAATTAGTGTAGTGTGTTTAAAAAAATTCCTTGGTGTTTGTCCTTACTAATGTTTAAAGCTTCTGAACTTCCCAGTAGGAGGGGCACTTTTTTAGAAATACATTCTGAAATCTGACTCAAAATAGGAAAAGATCATGCATATAAAGAAGAAAAGTGCAGACATGGAAGTAGGCACTCCCAACATTAAACACTAGTGAAGTATACACAGTTGATTTGTGCATACATCTAATAATGCTTTCAAATCTTCTGGAAAGAAAAAAGGAATTTCAGTCTCCACTTGTAAAATCTGATATATGGAGGTGAATGATCCACTGAGAAGCAGCATGTTGCATCTTTCTGTTTGTTCAGTTTGTCAGTAGGGCCACTGTTGAGCTGATTAAAGACAAAGTACTTTCAAGTAAACATGAAATTTTCAAAATATTGAAATTTTGGAATTACTTTAGGAGCACACTTTAACAGTTTGTGTGCTACCTAATACCTTTCTGGAAAAGAAAAGATAACTAAGGGTGTTGTAACCTGCCAAGCTTGAATCAAAACATGTTCAAATTGTAGTTTAGATTCTATTAAAGACTTAATTCTGTCGGTAGAGGATGTTCATTAACTGTCATGAAGTTTCTTTTTTTTTTTTTTTTTCTTTAACTTAATTACATGTTTGCATCTTACAGTGTTTGATAATAGATATCCATAATGTTCATTGCAGGCAAAATGTATGCTCATCTTCACGTGTCTTAGTACATTATCCAGAATTCACTAAAGAAATGTTAAAAATAAATAAATGTATGTATTTCTAATCACAGATCTTTCCCCCATCATGGCATTTACTACACCTCCACTTGGATATTAATTGGCTAGTGTTGGAAATTCTTCATGTACTAGGTGAAAAAATGATGAGTAAGTATGTGGGTTTTTTTTCTTGAACTTATTCTTGTACATATGACTTACCTGGATTTCTTATCTTCATTTGTCCAGAATCATTTACTACTTTTGGTAGTTTTTTAAGCATAGCTATATTTAATTGGGTAAACTCAGATATGGTGAAAGCAGGTTCTCTGTGACTCTTCATGTTGCTCAAATTAAATGAAATATTATTAGGAATTTGTTGTATCAAAACTTGTCCAGGATTATGAAGCTTATTCTCAACTGACGCTTACAACATACTAAATATTTAGTTACAATACACTTTTTGATATTGCAAATAAAAATGCATTTGCAGATATGCAGAATGCGCAACAGTGAACAACAGTTTGATGGAAACAATGTAAAAAAAGTGTCCGAGGATGGACCAGAACAAAGAATCTCAGAACAGAGAATTTGCATGGTTAACCATATGGGATACTAAGAAAATGCTGGGCAAAAGAAGAAGCCTCAGTAAAAGTACAGGAAGAAAAGGGCAAGGCAATCTAAGTCCAGTTCTAAGTAATAATGCAGTAATCGATTTTCATAAGCTCATGTTTTTTAACATTTAGTAATCAAGACAGTAATATCTCTGCATGTATTATCTTATCTTGTATTCTTACATGCCTTGTAGAATTTCTTAGGTTTTCATCTCATTCTGTAAAGTGTGCTGAGTGGAAACTTCACACTGCTGAGACCAAAGGCAGGATAGTGGGTTCAGGGCTTCACTCTGCATTTCCAAGAATAAAATACAGGCTTGTTCTACGTATCTTCTGTTCCACTGATGTCAAAGGGGTTGTACTGTTGGAAAGCTTGGGGGATAAGATCTTTCAGCCTCTTAACTCTTAACTTTACCATTTTATCTGTGTTAATGTCTACAAATGCTCAAGCTGGAATATGATCATGCCAGCTTTTTACATCAACACATCCGAAGGAAAGTGTTAGACCTCTCCAGAATTGTTTGTCATCAACTTGCATATCTGCAAAACATGTCATGATTTCAGAACACGCGCACCGGCATGTGACAAAGAGGAACTTGCAGATAAATAAATCTTTATTCTGCTGCAAAACCTGTGCCAATGAAAGGCTGTAAAGTGCCAAACTATTTTACTGTCAACCAGAATAATACCAGACTTCAGTGTAATAATGAAGGGTCTAGTTTGGACTTAGAATGGATGAACTTTCCCAAATGAGTTTGTAAATTAAAATTACATATGGCTTAACAAACCAATTCTAAGATATACAGATATATATAAAAAAAGAAAAAAACATATCCTGTCTGTCTTGTATTCCTACAGCCAAACCCAGGATTAAATAAGTCTACTTTTCTTTTGTCTTTTAGGACAAGTTGTATATGCTAACCATTTCATAAATCTAACCGGAGAGAATTTAACCAGTGTCAGTTTGTTTGAAAAACACTGTGGAAGTCTCATAACTGATTTAANGATTCAAATAGTATCTGTTGACCACTGTGCTTCATGGTAGGCTTTGAAATGTCAGATGTTAAAATGATAGATTCATCCTACTTTCATAGAGTCACATTACAAAGAGAGAAGATTGCTTTGCCACTGCTTTTTTCATCTCTCTGCAGGCTTGGGCTGCACAGCTTGAATCAGTTTTATTTGAGAGCAATTTCTGAAGTGGAGCTTGGACTTGAGCTGCATCTTCAGCTCATGCCTCCAGTAGTATGCATTCATTGCTATAATCCAGTAATAGAAATAACTTCCCTCAAAACTGTTGAAAACACAAAGGATAACCACAATAGATTACACTGTCAGTTTACCACTAAAATATTAAGCTTTTGGCTGAGAATATTCAGCAGCACAGCTCTGAACATTTGTGGGTAACCTTGGAAGGAGGGACATACTCCACACTCACCTTTTCAGATCTGTTTCTTGGGCAGCTCTGGTGACTTGGATCTGCTTGACTTGGATCATGTACTGAGCCCATTGTGCTCTGAGATATCCAAGGACATCTCTGCCAAAGGTATCTTCTTTCTGTTTTCAGCAGCACATCTCTGGGGCACCAGAGCTCTGTTGCACCAACAGTACCACAGTTTGAGGTTATAACCCTTCTTACCCAGACACTGAACTCGGGATGTTGCAAGAGGAAATCCAGACTATCTCTGAAGAAAACAATGTCTCAGTAATCCTTAGTCTGACAAATACCTGTATGGTGTCTTGCTTTGATACTGCTAGCCAAACTCTATCCTGGATGGAGACTGCACATCTCCATCAGAAGAGACCCAGCTATCTTGCAGAAGAGCACAATAGTAGGTGCAAGTAGTAGATGAAGAAACCTAGTTGCTGTAACAACTGGTTCTCCATGTAAAAGGCTTGAAAGTCTCACTTGTAAGATAGTTTGTGTTCCTAATACTTCCATAAATCCCTCCAGTGTTACACTGCATCTGTAATATGTAGACTGCCTCTTTCTGAAGGATCTGTTTTGCTCTTTGGTGATGAGTCATAACCAGAGTATTTCTGAGACACTTCAGTAGTTAAATAATGAATTTTTCAATGGACTCTAGTGGTTACGCTGATGCTTATTCTCAATGTAATATTGACATAAGATTAATTCATGTTGTTGAGAGATTCCTGTAACAGATCTTGAACTAGAAGCATGAGGTGGCATAGGCACATGGAAAGCTCTAAACAGCATATGTGGAATCTGAATAATAGAATTATTTTATGTATTTCAGTCTTGATCTCATGATGTTCTTAAATTGATTGTCAAGGTCCACCCTGGAAATTTCATAGCGTAAGCAGGGCTCTTTATATAGAGAGAAAAACAAACTACGTGTCACAATTATGAATTCATATTTCTAATTAACTGTTCAGTATTTAAACCTGATTTGGAGCTGTATGAAAACAGTAGATGTAAACATATTACTCTGAAGGTGGATGATAAATAGAAAGTCTGTATAGTTATAGAATTATTTTATAGATTTGAAACTACTGGTGATATACTTGCTCTTCTAATTGCGAGAGTGGTTTTTCGTCATTCACTCTTCTGTAATGTCTCTTTCACGCAGCTACTGCTGTCACTGGCATTGCATATTTTGATTTAAGTTTTTATTTTATACCATTAGGTTTCAAAACTCAGAAAGGGTTTTAAGTACCAGTGTAATTTGAGAATAGTTGTACATGAATGGATCAGGAAGAGCATGAGGATATAAAAATTCAGCATTTGTCTCATCAGATCTAGGTGTCTAGGAGTTAGTTAGCTAGTCACCTTAGTTTTTTTTTTTTTACTGTCAGGGAAGGACAGAAACAGTTCCGCAGTGATTTAGATGAATTAGTTGCTCGAGGTGCCCAGTTCCCTCTGTTTTCTTTAGAGGACTGTAGGTTGATCATTCAAACTTGGACTACTCATTGTGTAGGGATACACTGAGTATGAGCTGCATCGTCTTGCCTCCTTTCTTTCTACATTTCTGCCTTTGTGTCCTTGCTGAAGGTAAAATGTACTGAATTACGCTGTTTAAACAAAGATTTTTCTCACTGTTTTTACCACTTCTGAATACAGTTCCATAGATTCATAGGTCCTAAGACAGAGCAAGTAAAGTTTTGTCTATACTATGGTTATTTCAACTACAGTGCCGGTAGGTCTTAAAAACATTAAAGTGTACAGAGAATTTTTATGTATTTAGCACTTCCTTTTGCTGTTTTGCTTATTTTGTTTCACAATTCAGGGAATGTAAAACTGAAAGATGAATCACAAGAAGACGAATCACAAGAAGACTACTTTGCATTTGAAATGCATCAGTCTGAGTGAATTTTGTTAAATATGGAATAGTAATCAAATAACGTACATGACTTGAAATATGCTGTTTTCTGCATATTAAAAGAATGCCTTGCAGTAAATTTACCGAAAAGCAGATTTTTGTGAAATGTTGTGGGAACATTAACATCCTCACGCCAACAGAAACATATTCCACTAGCATTATGCCTAGTCATTAAGGATTTTTCAGTTAAAAATAACAACAATAATAGCTATTAAATCATTTGAAATCTCTTTCTTATCTTCCCAAGAACATCAAGAAAATCTAATCAATCATTTTCTCTTTTCCCTACTGTCAGATAACGAATCAGTATTTATTGCAATTCCTTTTCATTTAGGCCTCAGCATCCCGTTTTCATTTGATTAAATAATGTTTGAAAGTGGCTTAGGAGCAACTAAGAAATAGTACAACCTATAACTTATGTAGAATTAGGAAACAGTCTCTGTTGTGTGAGAGACATATTTTGGATGTTAATGGAATAATGCACTTTCCAATATGGAATTGTAGCTATATTATTTAACTCCAAAAAACCCCTAAAAAACTAAACAACCAAACCAAGAGGAAGTATTGGTACATAAAATACAATTTCAAAAATAACACTTTTCTGAATAATTGTATTGCATATTCTCTTTCAGGTGAGACCTTCTGAGGCTCTTACTAGTCACCATTATTCCTGTATCTGCATTAAAGAATTATGGATTCTACTTATTCAGCTGCTGGACCACAGAAATAAAGGGTCTCACACAGAGGTAATGGAAGAATACTATTACATATGCACGCGTGTTACATATGCAATACAGGTGCCAAATATTCCCAGATTGCCATGAATGCATTAGTTCCCTTATCTGATGGTAGGACCCAAGTTCATATTTGCTTTAGGAGGGCTGCGTGCGAACTGGATGCTTTAGGCATCGTCGTGAGTGTGCATCGAGCCCTCACGCTAGGTTTGCAGCATACCCTTTGGTTATGACCCAGGGCACTGATAAGGAGTGCTCCTTGTGCTAAGGAAAGCAAAGCAAAGGAACAGACTGTGAAAGTTGTATGGTAGAACAAAAGAAAAAAAAAAACATCTTTACCTGTTTTTTAAATTTTTTTTTATTATTTGCAATTTGTGTGTTAGGTCATGCAGTAATTCATCTCCAGGTATTAGAAACACAGGTACAGTCAGACCAATCATCCATCTAGTCCATATTTCTGTCTCTGATGCCCTCTTGTAGAGGGTAACTACCCTTACAAGAACA
Source organism: Tringa tobata (assembly GCA_033628505.1). Classification (NCBI taxonomy): domain Eukaryota; kingdom Metazoa; phylum Chordata; class Aves; order Charadriiformes; family Scolopacidae; genus Tringa; species Tringa tobata. The sequence continues at coordinate 3,977,568 of JAHREE010000258.1, forward strand.
ACCTGTTTTTTGTTTTTGAATCTTGTAGTTGCTGGCATTTTTTGATGTCCCTTATACTTTGGAAGAGCCAATCACTACCTGTTCTTCTGTATAACTCTGTATGCCTCGTCAGACCTTTTTTTCTGGTATCTCCTACCTTCTTCCCTTTCTAGGCTGAAGAGTCTTACTATATTCAGTTATTCTTTTTACAGGTGCCATTATCTGTGGTCATCTTTGTCTGAACCTTTCACGTACTACCACATCCTATTCCTATCCTTTGAATTTCCAGTACCAGGATTGTGTGCAGTATTCAAAGTATTGGTTAGGTGGCCACGTGATTTTATATACTGCATAATGATGTTTCCCGTTTTGTTCTCTTCCTTTGCTAATGTTTTCTACTGTTTTGATTTTTCTGTCGTGACTGCTGGTTAGAATTGAGCTGATGTTTCTCTGAATGAATATTAAGAAGTGTCAAAATCCTTTGAAAGTTTTCTGAAATAATCCTTATAAAAACCAAAGCTGCCATCTGCGCAACGAGTACTGTTCTCTCAGTGTAACATGAGGTGCTTTATAGTGGAGTGTTTGTACTGATAGTTATTTACTCATTAATGACAATAGATGTAAAGGTGGACAAAACAAGTGAAACTTCGTTAGTGTTAAGTGTTTGCACTAGCACTTTGAAACATAAGTTAGGATCGGGACCCAGCTAATGCGGGTGAAATACAGGTGCAAAGAAGTCCTGGAGAGTTTCTGTAGAACTAGGGAAGACAAGCACAGGCTGTAAGAAAAGTAGCAATATTGTGGTGTAGCCAGGGATATGAGCCATAGAGAATCAGTTTGTCAGTGTTGGAACAAAACAGGGAACCTCTGTTTGCTGTCTTTCAGACTGATTCTCTGCTATCTACTACTGTCTTCCTCTTGGTTAGGTTAGTCTGGCACTAAAAGTTTTTCAAAAATCTGTTATAAAAAGTCTTCATTAAAGAACTCTAATCTCTCTCATGTGAGTGTTGGTGCACCATCCCATCTGCACGTTGTCATTCCATCAGTTTGTAATTTGCCTGTGAAGTATCAAACCATGTTCTTCCTTGTGACCAAAGCTTGTCCTTTCACGTTGCTTTCCACTGGCATTTGAAAGATGACATTCTAAAGTAGCTCCGGGTTTTCTCTGGTAATACAGAACACTGTTTTTTATTTTCTTTAAATGACTGTCATTTTGTTTGTTCTCTGTAAAAGCAAATTAATCAATAGGAGGGTATTGTAGAGGAAGTTGTTAACATAGGCTTTGTTATTCAACACAGTTCAAATTTACTTTTGCATTTTCTACAGTGTTTCTGGAGCTTGGTGAACAAAACTCTAAAGAATATCTTTGAAAGACCAAGTAGCTCTGAAAGGATGTCTGGTTTGGAAACAATTCAGTGTAAAGACCCATTGAGTTTTAGCTGGTGGATTATTGCTCATCTGGCATCACTCTACCAGTTTGACCGTAATGGAAATCTAGATGAAAAGGTGAGTGTGCTTTTTTCTAAATACCTAAAGTTGTTATAATTTATCAAGGTCTCTAACTTCGCTTGTTTGTTTTTGTTGATAGAAGACAATTCATGTTGTAATACAGGAATTTTCACACTCCTTAAAAATGTCTTTAAGGTCGGTGGTGTTAAGGTGCGCTTTGTACAAGTTAGTAAACATTCCAGGAGCGCCTGACATATTCGTGTTATACACCAGATATTCAGTAGATGCATTAAGAAAGTGGAAAAATCCCAGCTAGTTAGTAGCACATACACTTAATGATGTAGCATATGTCTTAAGACTCTCTGCCTGCAGCATAAATCCTTTACTGGGTTTGTTTATTAAGGAACCAAACACATTAGATTGTGCCCTATGATGTATAAAACTGACTATGTAATTGTGATGCCTCTTTGGGGGGGAAAAAAAAAAAGCATGTTAGCTCTGGTCTGGATAGATTCCAGTCTCTCTAACTGCATTCCCTTTGCATCATAGCTATGGCATGATGAGGTGCATATATATTTGTGTATACAGCTTAATTTCCTATGTTGGTGTGGTACCAATAGATGCTGTCTAATAACTTGAATTCAAGCTTCAGTTTAGGAAGTTCTGGCAGTAAGTCGCAAGACATTTGGTTTCAGAAGATGGCCTTAGCTTTTTCTACTGGCTACAGCAGGCTAGTCCCCAACTAATCAGGTTCTCGTCTGTGAATCTCATTATGAGCTTCCATACATTACCCTACACTCTCTAAGGAGCTCAGGTGAGACCTGCACCTGCCGTTCCTATGCCTGTAAGAGGTATGTAGGGCCATGCTTGGTAGTGATGTGTCAAATTCCTTCATGGACCTCACTCCAGTTTTCTGCAGTTCTGGGGTCATGTAAACCCAGACCCTTCTTTCAGTCTCTTACTCTGAGGTTCATCCATCTAGTTTTAAGTTTCTAATCATTAATTGGGAAGAAAATAGGCACTTGCTGAGGCAATTCCTCCATTTTGCACAAAAGCTGCCAGATTTTTTTAATTGTCTATAGAGGGAGCTGACTAGAAGCCAAAGAGATAGATAAAGACTCATAAATATAGTTTTTTGTGATTTGGGTGTTTTTTTGTGTCTGATAGTGTTTTTGCACTAGGGAGAATCAGATCATGCTGTCTTCTGTCATCTGTCCTTCTGTTCTTTTATCTTTTGCCTAATTGCAGTTGTGTTTCTTTGGGCGTGGGTTTTTTTTTGTTTGTGTTCTTAATTATTTTTCTTACATTTCAGCTGGATTGCCTATATTCCTCAGTTTGCCAAGCATCAGCTATATGTGGTTTCTTCCAGATTGTGCTTAATTGCCCTTTCTTGTGAAGTATTTTTTATTTTGTCCAAATTAATAGTGTGTATTAAAACTGGAAAGGCCATACCCTTTTCTGTTAAAATCCTTAGCAAGATTTCCCGTCCTGATTTAGGATGAAAGGTTAAAACCTTGAGACCTGTTTATGAACTGCAGATCTGTAAAGAGGGAGAGTCTGATCACATCAGTTGATGAGTTTGTTTTGATAACTTTAAATCCCCTCCCACCCTTCATCTTTAGATCTTTAAAAGCATTAGTATATAAGCAGAGAAGGCATAAAAAATGTTGAAATGTTGAACTTCTGTGAATGCTTTTAATCCCAAGTAAAATTAGACTTTCTAATAAAAGTAAGAATGACTTTCATTGATTCTTATCTTGCAAATTCCCTGATTTGTCAAGGAATAAAAAAGATAGGGAAGATTTGATAACTCAGTGCTTGAATACTTAGTTGAAATACTCATGACCTTTTCTGGTGGCTAGAGGACTCGATGAATGTTGGATGCTTATGCTGCTGGTGGGTTGACAGATCCTTTAGGATCCCCTGGCAGGCTGCTCATTATCATGTGGTTCAGTCTTTTTTAATAATACCATGGCAAAATGAAGCAACTTCTTACACATTGTAAAATTGCAGACCACATCTGATGGTTGCGCTGAAGGTTGTCTCAAGCTTCCCTTGCTTGCCCTGTTACTACAGTAGTGGGGGAGGACCACAGTCTGTATTGTATTTCAGAGGGACACTGGGAAGGTAGAATTACTGCACTCCCTGCTTATTAGAGAAACTTAGATGGAGAGAAAAGGTTATTCCCAGGTCAAATACAGAAACTAGTATGAACCAGACATTTATCCTGGGTTTCTTATATTTTACACCCTAATCAAAATGCAGCGATACTGTTTACTTTGATCATTGGATTTTTTTTCCTCTCTTTCATACTGATACGTACTATGTATTTAGCCTTGGGAGAGATTATTTTTTGCCCCAGGAACTATATTATTTAAATAAGCCAAACAGAATAGAAAAAAAGGATTCCTGTTGTTCTTGTATTGAAGTAGAAGTCTGAGACACAGTGACAGGAAGTGACTAGCCCAAGATTAAATAATATTTTTTTTCCTTAGAGCCCACCTGAGAGAAGAGAATTACCAAGTCTAGATTTGTAAATCATGAGGCCACCTTATGCGTGCTCCTCTTGACGTTTCTGGTCATCTGTATGTTGGAAGTGTTAGCTGTGCTTCGCATTTCTCTGAGTGTGGCTGTGAGTTTGTTGTTTGTCCAGGTATCCCTGTTCTCTTAAATGCCATGGGTTCTTACAAAAAAAATCTGTCAGTAAGAACAGCGCCTTTTCACACACCACAAAAATGTAATCCGTCTAGACAGTTGATGGTAACCATTTCTTTAGGTCTGCCCCCCTCCCCTACCTGAATTGCAGCCTCATTCTTTCAATGTTATAAGATAAAATAGTCCATGATGCAAATTTTTGCATCAGGGCTCAATGTAGTCCTGTTTTGTTGGTTAAACATCTGATGCGGTAGCTTCATGACACATGCTTTCTTTTAATTAACTGTGATCAGAGGTGGGAGGGTGATGTGTCATAATGATGGTTATTCATGTGCTCTGTAGCAAAAATTGCCTCTAAGCCTATGTCATCTGTGGAAGATTTTCAATTTTTTAATGTGGTCTGCATGGCCTTGAGGTTATTATGAAAGCTTTTAAAATTCTAAATAGGTTTCAGACTTGCTTCTTTTTATTTTTTCCCCCTTTAGCTCATATAATGTAATTTCAAATATGCAATGAATCAGAGATATTGAATATATATTTCATACGCATGAAACCATTTTTTTAAACTGGGAAATTTTGGCTGTGTTTCCTAGATACTCTGTTATGAGGGATGTACAGTATATGTCTCTTCCCATAACCCCACATTCAGGTCCCACTTCACTCTTCTGAAAAGCAGGATTCATACATTTAAAAAACAAATGGGACCTGATGAGAAAATTTGCTACTTCTGAACATTGCAGGGGTCAATTTCAATATACTGTGGGCTAGGGAAATATAGACAGAATTACTTGGGGCAAAGAATTCTTGCCTTTGATAGAATAATCTGAAATGACTACGTGGCAAGATATGCAAACATGGACTTTCAGCTGAGAAGCCCAGTATGGATCTTCCAGGTAGTCAGCCGTTAGTCCTTGCAAAAGTTTCCCCCTGAGAACCCAGAGGGTCTTAGCTCAAGCTTTTGGTTTTAGCAGCACTTTTATGTACTGTAGGGTCTCCAGGTGCTGTTGATTTTAGGACCCTTTTGGAGGTGGAGGGAGGATGTTGTAAGGCAGCAGGTTTGGAGTAAGAGATGTGGATTCTACACATGATCTGACAAGGATGGATTGTGAACAGTTGCCATGCCATATTGCGAGTGTAGCAGGGAATGCTGTTAGGATGTAAATTTAGTGGGATTTGAATGAAACAAGTCTGTTAAAAGCTAAGAGACAATTGAAGCAAAAAAAAAAAAAAAGTGCAGCAGGTGGTTGGTGTCCTTCTTTCCTGAGTTTGGGCTGAACCCGGGTGCATTCTTGTAATTGATCCCAGCTGGTGTCAGGAGTGTGCCCTAGATTACTCCAGGATCTTGTAAGGTGATCCCCATACTGCAGCTGAGGGAACTTTGGCAATAAACACCTTTTGTTTAAATCATGTGTCCCTGGACTACAGGAGAGCAAAAAACATGTTCTGAGCAGGCTGATCCAGACATTTGGGGGTCTCATAGCCACGTAGCACGGCTCTCTTAATATCTACTCAGCTCTGACAAACCTGGCTATTGAGCAGTTGATTAGCTTTACTTGGAGTTTGCAGTAGAACCGTACCAGTGTGTAGGTATTCACATAAAGGTATTCACATCAAGCTCTAAAATACTGCAGTCAAAAATCTGACCTAAATACTAGCCAGAACTGTCTGGCAATGGTGATTGTGCCCTTCCTGGGTTTTACTCATTATTGAAGTGCTGCCTTTACTCCTTGGCTACTTGTTGATGCAGTGGTCTCTCCTTCACCAGGGTGCTACCTCTGGTTTCATGGTACAAAGGCTTTGGCATCAATAACATCTTAAGAACTCCTGTTTACCACCCTAGGCATGATATGCCCTCTGCTGTTCTGGCACAATTGTTTGTGTCCCTATTCTATGACCAAGGTCAGGCCCTCCTCCCTCTTTCATTCTTTCTTACTCTCCTAAAGCTCTGGGCAGATTCACTGATCTGTGTCCCACTAACAGAAGGACCAGAACAGCTGAGCAGTGGCATACCACAGCTGTGAGGGCAGGAAGAGCAGCTGGCAGGATGAGGAGGAAGCAGTGGGAACTCCTTAATTGATACTGTTCAAGTTCCTAATCGTGAAATCACAGGTTTAGTGTATCTTTCTGCAGATCTGTCCTTTAATTCGTATTTGTTCCTTAAATAGTCTACAGACTGCAACTTGCTACCGTCAGCAGTCTTTCTGAATTCTCTTTTTCTTGTTGTGGAAAAATGTAAAGCCACCAAGTAGTCAAATTGTGTTACATAAGTATTAGTGCATCTTTTTAAAGAGTTCCTCCTTAAAATTCTCTTGGTACTCTGTGGAGTTCTGTGTGGAATTGTCACCAAGTCACAGCATTAAGCAGTGTAGTCAGTAGCAGAGGAGGACCAGACACAATGATGTTGCTGCTGGAAAGCAGTTATATTTCAATTACAAAAGCATAAGATGTTCTTTATTGTAAGCTCTATATAGACATTTAAAGGACAGATATCTACAGAATAATTTACAAGGCTTAACAGTTATGACAGTGGAGGGAATGAGTAAGGCAGGACAATGATGAAAGTACTATGTTCATGTATCCAGTTACCTACACAAGCTATATACATAACTGAGCTTAAGAGAGGATTTTTGGTCCTCCTGGAATTGTAGGTATGTTGGCTTGATTGCCTTTTATTTTTTTCCTGGGAAATAGCCTTAGTTGCAAAACGTTCTACCCTTTCTTTTCCCACTTCACCTAAATGTATTTTTTTTTCTTTTCCTTTTTAATATTCTTTGCCATGTAACTCTCTTACTTCACTAGCATGGTCTCATTGGTTCAGATGGACAGTCATCTGTCTTCCCCAGCTGAAGAATATGAATTATGGGCCATATTTGATCTACCCTATATTTTTTTCTATGTGTATAGGCCATTACTATCTGGCCAACTCCTTACTGAACTGGCCAAAGCAATCCTTAGTGTTTGGCCTGAGAAAAATAAGTTAGAAGTATTTGTTTTTCATTGAAAACTTAAAAACAAGAAAAGGCGAGATTGTACTTTTCCTCCTTCTTACCCGTTATAGCTTCCTTTTTACAGAACGTTAAAGAAGGAAATTGTAAGACATACTTACTGCTTGTACTAATCAAAAAAGCCTGAATGTTTTGCTTCTTTACTAAAAGTGAAGGTTGGGATTGCAAATGAGTCTCTTAAACCGGTTTAAACTGCATACTCTCTATTTTTGGCTTATTATTTGGTTTTGAGACCAAATTTTTAGGACATACCAGTTACAGTCATAAAACAAAAAAGCTGTTTTCAGTGATGACTACGATATGCTCTCATGAAATGAAATGTTTCTGTAAATCTCTTGCCTGCTTATTTTCATGTTACTATATAATGAGTCCTGTGAGGAATTTCATGCTGTTAATCATTATTTTTCAGAAACAGAAGGAATCCAATTGGAAATTTGTGGAAGAACTCCTTAAAAAATCCACTGATGCTCAAGTAAGTGAGTAAAGGAAGAAATAAGGAATAAGAAGTGTGTCAGGGATTCTTTCAGGAAAAGACAGTGCATGAAATGAAGTCCAAGGTGTATTTTTTGAATTCTAGTGGTTTTATCACAGGTAAATGAACATCCGTGACGTAGCTGAACTATGGCAATATACAGTTGCCTTCTTGTTAGCAGTTACACTTGCTTTAAAGTGGTTGTGCCTGACGCTAAATTGTCAAATAAAGGAAAGAGATAATTATCCTGGAAGGGTAGGTATATGGCTACTCAGACAAGATGTATTCAGAATAAGAACTGCATACTTAGAAAATGTAAACCAGATACTGAATGTAAGGACATCAAGTTGAGGAGACATGATGAGGGAGATAGTCAGTTGCATTGAAAATTCAGCTATATCCTCATCACAGCAGGAAGGTGACTTGCCTTGCTGAGCAATTTGTCTTACAGGCTTGAATCAAACTCTTACTGATAAGGTTCTAGTTTCTGAGCACTCATTTCATACCTTATCATTTTTCTTTCTGCAGAACTGTTAATGCAATGCTTCATGGCCCAGAGGTCAGAATTGACCTCCTTCTAAAATGCTTTTAAAGATGCTGCTGTTCATCACGTTTTTAAATATGTTACGTTGCAACTCTATAAATTTGTTCTGAACTTGCATGGTACAAATTGCAAATGCTCTATCAGCAACACCTATAAAAATAATTTCTGTAATTTCTGTACGCTGAAGACAGGAATAAACATGTTTATTTTTTTATTTAGTCTCGGATGAACTAAAAAAATCCTGCAAAGTTCTGTTGTTGAAAGCAGAAGAGAACTCAGTTCTTTTTTTTTTTCATTATTGTTGCCTTGCTCATGCTGGAGCAACAGCTGTGGTTGAAGCTGGCGTAGGGAACAAGAATTGTTACAATTGCAGTTTTTACGAAGCGATCTTTTGCAGTTGTTAGGGTAGTTGAAACAATAGATAGGGTATTAAAAAGTTGAAAAATCCTGCTATGCATAAACTCTAACATTTGTTTATGAAGTTTTACATCTTACAAAGTTAACTCTTTTGAATGATTTCACAGTATGGAACTGAATACACACACTGTGCATATACGTTAAAACTGCAGTGATGACATCACTTATTGGATGCTTACCATTCTGTGGGAGAAACTGGAGAGGTTTAGATGAGATAGGAGGCATAAAAGCTGTGAGTAGCTTATTAACCACCTTCCTGTGTTGCATCTTGTGTATGTCAGCAACCTGAGGAACAGTAAGAGGACACTTGTAGTTCTGTTTTTCTTCAAAATATTCCTCTTTTCTTGTAAATGTTTACTATTTTGCATAAAGGTTACTCTGAAGTTCAGTATACATAACATACACAGCTTTTTGATGCAAAAAAAGCATTTTCTGTTAAAAGAGTACTGAATTGTGGACAATTTAGAAAGGCAGCGAGATGGCCAAGTTCCGAAGGTTTGAATGATTAATCATGACACAGTAATATAAGGCAAATACCTGTTTTAATTTCCAAAGGCAACTACTGTTGGAATTAAAACAAACCCTCATTTGCCAAGGATATGTTTCCAACTATTACCAACCATCTAAGGAGCCATGTAGTTTACTTCTTTTTAATTTGTTAATTATTTTTTCTTCCATTACGGAGTTAGCTGCTTGTAGGAAATGCTCCTTGGAGAGTATTTGTCCCTAAATGTGCATGTACACCAGCTAACTTCAGAGCCTTTAGGAAGGAGATTGTCTTTTACCAGTAGACATGTCCCCCTCCTCTGTTGATCTGTCAGCTTCCTGTGGCCAGAAGTCAGTAATGAAATGGAACATGGAGAAGCAGGAAAAAGGAAAAGGGAGAATACTGCTCTTTGAAGGGACAACAGGACAGTATTGGTGATACTGCCCGCTAACACTTGGCTTGAGTTTGTTAGTAAATCCTACCTGAGCCATCCCTTTCAGCATATACCCTCTGGTATCTATCCTAGAGATGCACAGTAATAGCTGTGCAAAATAAGTTAGTAGAAATGATAGTGCTGAATCACTCATTTGCAAGAGAGGGCAGGGTTTGCTGGTTAAAAACGTCATTATTAGTTTTTAAGCTCCCATATACTTAATAATGTTTAGTACATAATATGTCCATCAACCTCATAATCCACTTGTGCTTGTTGCTCCCTAACTTCAAAAACTTGTAGACTGTACATGTTCAGAAGGAGAACAGGAATGTACAAATGATGGCGGGGGGGAAATGGAGATGAAATCAAATATGTGTAGTTTTGTGTGTTCAAAAGCATCTGAAAAAGGTGCAGATCATATATTTGTAATGTAAATTCATACTCTCTCTCCCACCGGTAACAGTTAATTTCTCTTCATGTCAGCTTCAATTTTTGTCTTGTGGAAAGATGATTTGATAGGCACTGCTGCAGATGTGGATTTTTGAGGGTAAAGGAGCATCATGAAAGTAGAGAAAAGAATGATCACCTTTGATGAATCAGCAGAAGCTGGAGATAGCTTTAATGTCCTTAGGACAGCTAAGTATTGGAACGCAAAATCGACTAACCAGTGTTAAACCTGCAGCATTTTGGTAGCTTCAGTAAAACTGTTGAGTTTAGTGATCCCCAGCACAGAGAGGGCAGCCCTCATGTGGGCAGCAGGGAGCCTGAGCCACCTTCACCCAGCATATGCCTGATTTTGGGGGTGATAAAGACTTGCGGAGGAAGGTGTCCCATGTTCAGGTGGAGATGGCAGAGGGTGCTGCAGTGCCCTGTCTCCAGGTAGGAACTCCTTCTCTATAAGGTTATAGTCAGCCTGCTTCTGAGAAAGGAAGAGATGTGAAGGTGATGTTCAGGTTTGGGGTGCAATGGAGGTGGGAAGCAAAAATTTGTGAGCTGTAAATAAAGACAAGAGCAATAATGGATACCTGGGCAGGTGTAGAGTGCTGCTTCCATCAATATCTCCTCTCAGCTTTAATCATTTGACAAACTGGTGAGTTTCTCAGCCAGAAACTGCTCTTTTTTTATTATTCTTAATGGATAGAGTTGAAGACAATTGCTAATGTGAAAGATCTCCCATCTGTATTACAAAAAAAGGATACTTTTGGGGAAACTAGTTACATGAGGTATTCCCTATTTCTTTTGTAATTTGGATTTCTTTTACTGGGCTAATGATAAAAGCAGAGCTGGTTTACAATTCTATTTGTACTACAAAATGAAAATTGTTGTACTAGGAATATTAACATAGCTGTATTTGTATGCTAAGCAACATCAAACTGACTAAATTTATGGATTGTCAGTAAAGATGAATTTGTGTTTACAAAGTTTTATTGTAAGTGAGAATCAAAAGCTTTTCTGTTTGTAAGAACTAATAGCAGTCTGTCTTATTAGCCTTCTCTCATTTTAGAAAATAAATGCTTTGTGTTGTTTCAATTCTGCCTTGATTTTTGTTATACCTTCACTATATTTTTTGTTTAATTCTACTCTAAAAGGGATACAGAAGTATTTGTTGGAGTTCTAGGAAACCAATTTTGCTACTACAGTAGGAGGTCATAAGGGAAAAATGTTGTGTTTAGATAGTACTATCATTTTGATAGTATCTGGTGTTCCTCCCTTCTGCGATAAATTAAAAGCTGACTACCTCAAGAGTTCTGATAGTATTTCCAGCAGTGCAGGAGACCATTTTAAGCAAAAGAGCAATGAGAGAATCCATTAATCCCAGGGATATTTGAAGTCTGGAGAACTCTTTCATATTAAATTTGCGGTAAAGCCTTCAGTACTGTCTTGGTTTTGGAAACTGTTTGAAAACTATTGTTAGGTAAATAATTGTTGAAATTGAAGCTGCTCACAATGCCATGTTTATTGTCAAATTTATTTAACTGAAGCAGTCGCTCTTTGTTGAATTAGATCCTAAACATAATCCTATACACAAATTACAGGTTTAAGTCTAAGCATCCTTTTCTACAGGGTGTGCATTTTGGTGTGTGCTTTCGTTTGGTGTAGCTTTTTTTTGTTGGTGGTTTGGTTGGTTGGTGGGTTGTTGTTTTTTTTCATCTTTCGTAACTGTGTAGATCTCTCTTGAGAAATAAATATGTTCATCTGCAGCTTCTTGTTTTATATCAAGGCTCTTGCTTTTATTCATAAAAAAAATCTGCAGCTGTTGAAAATGGCTGCGGTTCTGTCCCTTGTTTTTTTTGTATAAGATTGTTATTTTGGGAAGACTACTGATTTAATAGTTACACTTATGTCATATATAAAAACAGTACTTGAGGATCACCTTTCATTTGTAGGCTTTTTTGTTATATTTAAATTGTTATTCTGTACATCTTCTAATGAGTCTCTCTTGAAGAGTTTCTTTTCCATTTCAGTGTTTTTCATATGTTGTTATACATAATGTCTTGAATATATCATTTTCTATGACAACTGAACAAAACCTTTTCAATTTTCAAGTTGTTTTAGAACTATACCCCTTTAGAAGCCACATGCCCTACATTAATTGTTTATGAGAAGGCAGACGTGATTAGAAATTACTGTAGATGATTGTAGATGACGGTCTTCTGATAAAGTGTAGTAAATAACGTTTTCCATGTTGAATGTATAGCCAGGTAGAGATGAGTTAATGAGTTATAACTCCTTTGTGTAGCATTGAAAACGGGGGGGAAAAAAAAGAGCTCTAAGACGTGGTAAGCCATAAGAAGTAACATTGTGGGTGTGAGCAGGAGACGTGCTCTTCCAGTAACAGGTACTTAATGAAAGACTATTTTAAAATAACAAACACACACACCCCACCAAACAAACAAACAAAAACCCCAACAAAATCCAACACAGATTATTGTTATCTTTTTCCATCATCTGGCATCAGTGTTTGTGTGTTGGTTTTTTATTATTTTTTTAAGGGTTTTTCTGAGCTGGGTGAGCTTGTGTTGTAATTCAGGACCTAGCACTGTAGTTGGAACTGAAGGGGATAACTTCCCAATATTTATCTGAGGCATGGTTTCCTTCATTTCACTTTCTGGTGCTATGATTTTGAGACCTATAATTTTTTTTATTTTTTTTTCTTACCCTTTTATTCTTCTTTAGCTTAATTTGTACAGTTAGAAATTCCAGGCCTGTATAACATTTAGAGGTGTTTGAAAGCTAGAAGTAGGTCAGGAGTTTCTCTTGTCACAGAGCAAGTTTGCTGCTGTCCCAGAGATGTGTCAGACTTACACGTGTAAAAATCTTCCCTTACTACAACTAGACACAAGCTGGTCCATTAAGCCACTTTTATAGTCAGCAGAGACAATAAAGCCCTTCCAAGGCTTATCATCCTAAAGGAGATCTCTAAAATAGGCTGGATTAACCATGTGATTTCAGTCTGAGCATGGAGCTCCTAATATTCTAGCTCCAGCATGAGTCCAGTTTTGCTGACATCAAAAGCTGGATGAGATGAATCCCTCTCTCCGTATCCCACAATCACAACCCGAATGCTTCACTGTGTTCTAATTGTTTGGAATTTCCTATTTTCTTTCTTATGACCCTTCTTCCTTTTGTGTGCAAAATTTGGAACTGATGAATACAAAAAATGTAGTGTGGTGTGCAGAGAGTTTTGTTCTTTTTTTTTTTTTTTTCCCTGGTGTTCAGAGAATTATTTGCCCTTGATTTAGAATTGTCTGAACAGTAGCAGTATAGCCACGTTGCTGAGGTTTGAGAAGGAACGCAATTTAGAAAGAAAAGATCCTCCTGTTTGGAACCCTATAAAGAGAAATGTGAGCTCTCGAGTAGTTGCACCTTCCCTCTGTTTTGTGAGGTTCTGTACCAGGTAGTCATGTTTCAAGTTAGTCTCACAGTATTGAGTTAACTGTTATGTTAATTTGTCTACAACTCTGTGTACACCTGACATGGTGCATGATAAACTATTATATTGGCTGGATTGCAGGATGTAATTGTCAGCTTTTATCTTCTAGTTCATTGCTTGTATCAGCAGATGCATTTACGCAACATTATATAATGAAAAATATTTTTTTTAATATTCGGAAATTATTCTAATAGAATTATTCTAATTCTAACTGCTAGTATTGAGTTTATGTGTAGACAAGATGATGCTGCCCTCCTACAATAAACTTTTTATTCCCTTTTCAAGACCGGTGTGTTAGAGGAACACCTACGAATGCATCTTCAGTGCTGTTTGACTTTGTGTAGTTTCTGGGACTTGAACCTATCTATTGTCACCATACTCTGGGATTATTACAGCAAGAACCTGGTAAGTAGGTGAATGTACAAAAATGTAGAGTTGCGTGTGGACAGTCCTTGTTTTTTAGACATAAATTCTGATTCCTTTCTAGCCAAGCTGGATTGCTACACTTCTGTACAACTGACTGGTCAATAGCAGTATCCCCAAGTTTGCAATCTTTATTTAAGAAATTATGTTTGAATATATGTTATGGTCCATTACATGATGTCACAATAGAACAGATCTTAATATGTCTTTACTCATATTTTCCATCAGTACTACTGATTTTAAGATTTTGCAAAAACACTTTGCACGTAGTTACAACACACCTCCAGTTTTTGAGTTGTGGTAGGAACACATCCTTTTGGTTGTGTGAAGGATTGCATCTTACTGCCTTCAGAATATTAACATTTATTGTTACATCTCATCTTTTCTTCTAGAACAGTTCCTTTACCATTCCTTGGCTTGGTCTGAAGGGTCTGGCAAATGTTAGTAAAACTTCTTTGTCAATGCTGGAGTTGGTGAAGAGTTGCTGTTGTGACCAGGAGATCCCCGCCCTCTACAACTCCAGGAACAGCTACTTCATTTTTCTCAGCATTTTGGCACAGATGATGAAAGAAGAGGCAGAGAACGGTGGCGTGCATCCTTGGAAACAAATTAAAGGACGGTATGGCCACTCTTTAGTTTGTCTTACGTTATCTAGTCAGCCAGGCTGCCTGCCCTTCCAGCCACACGCCAAAGCGAGCGAGGGGACTGTGCTCACGAGAAAACACAGGGGATGAGCGATCCAGGGCGATATCTAATTTGAAGAAGACAGTTGTTCCCTGAAGTTTCTGTTGCCAGCTGAGGCTGTGATGGGGTCCAAGAGCTGGGTCCAAGAATCACCTTGGCAGTTGTAGCTTATGATGATTTACTTTGTCCCACAGGCCAGGAATTTGGTACGCTGGCAACCTGCGCAGTGGTGCAACCCTATTGCCAGAGAGTCAATATAATTAAGGCACAGAAATTGTTTGAGCTGTATGTAAGCCATGTGTTGTCTAAGAATATGCAGACTGGCTCTTGCTAGGCCTGCAATTTCATTTATATTTCTATTTCTAAAATGTCTCACAATATTATTTTTTTTGTGAGAGTTTTAATTTTTCATTTCATTTTGAAACATACAGATTAAGAGGCGTGGTGAGTCATGATATGAAAATCCATAAAATATGTATAGTCTAAATCAAAATCCTGATGTTTTATATACTTAATGAATCCCTAAAAAATTTATTATAGTAATGAGATTGCACTGATCATTAGAGGTGCTAACATTCTCAATTTTTCTTTTATTGGATCTAAAAGACTTAAAATTAGTTTTCTGGGTTTTGTTTTGATTTTTAAACATATTTTAGTAAGTATTAACAAAATTATTAAAATTTTAAATATTAATGAAAACCTTTTGTATGCAATTAATAAATATATTAAAAATGAACATGTGTGTGCACATCTTACAAAGAAATGTGGTATATTTCTACCAAGAAAGAAGGGTTATCTTGCCCATCAAAAAGGGAAAATAGATCTAATGCCTATCTAGGTTCCGTAAGTTGTTACAGTCAGTAAAGTTTGAGTTTAAAAATTACTACAACTACATAGAAACAAATATGGTTTTGGATGCTCAATCAATGTCTTGCTTTAGCTAGTAATTTTAATTAGTCTGCTCTGTTTTTACTCAAAACAAATTATGCTTACATTTTTGTGCTGTTATAACCTGTTACTTTCCCTAATTTAAGAGGGGGAATAATAATACACAACACACACTGTGTCGCTCTGCTCAACCGGTATTCATCGTTTCTACCTTGAATAAATCAATTACACAAGTAGCAAAATTTAACAGCCTACAGCTATGATTTTGGGATGAACTCTGTTTTCAGCAGCTAACCAAGCATTAATTGATGCATGAAGAACGTAAATGCCTGTCAGTAGTAATTTACTACTAAACAACATTAATTGGATTTGCTGTAATTTTTGGTGGCTAGATTTGATAACCTCAGCACCTTTTTCAACTCTTTTTCCAGGTGACAGAATAGGAAAACAGCATTTATGGATGTTTAACTACTGTGTGTGGAACTTACTTAAAATTGAAGGTGAAGGGTACACCCAAGGTTTTAAACACACAAATCAAAAAGCTAAGCAAGCCATTTTCATCTTACTCCTCTCTTGTAGCAATGATGATGTTTATTTAAAAGTCCAGCTGAGCAAAGGTCACAGAAAATGCATCTATATAAAAACTTTCTGCCTTTTGTCAACTACTTTAAAGTTGCAAAGTAGGAGTGCTTCTCCCATCATCTACGTATGACTTGAGCACTGTCATCTAAGCAATACAGCTCAAATTTTCTTAAGATCATCCTCCTGGAGAGAGGTTTCTTTCCCAAATGCCTCGGTTCCCCTGTTTTCTCCCAAAATTGTAGTTCGCAGTCTGTACACTAGGTGCGCGACACGCTCTGGTACAGACTTTGGGGAAGTGCTATGGAAAAAAGGAACTTTCCATCTGAAATCTTCCTCTCCCTTTTCCTGCAGTGATGATTACGTAGGTGAGCCTTTGATCACAGCAGCTGCGGGAGTGTAACACAAGAACAGGAATCAGTAGTCAAAGGAAGGAGGGTTCCTAGTCGTTTTTTTGAATTTTCTTTATCCCGCCTGGAAATAATGGAGTTTTAAGAAAGAAGTCGTACAGGAATTGAGAGATGCCACTTAATTACAAATTACTTCCTTTCCTAGCACCCCTCATGGACTAAGTTTGATGGATATGAAGGCGTGGTGTGGAGGATGCCCATCATGGACAAAATAGCCTGCTCATAACATTGTGCTCAGCTTTGTCGTAGAGGCTAGATAAGGGAGAAGGGTTAGACTGTTCCTGGGGCTGGAAACTCCTTACGTGTACCTTGTATTGGGAACAGAAAATGAATAGTTTGTTCCAGTAGCCAAAAGAGTAGAAGAGATGAGGGAAAAGAGGATATTTAAAATGTACAGGTTATTGGAAGAGGATAACTGTACATTAAAAGCATGAAAATACAATTTTAGTCTATCAAGCAGATAGAAAATTGTATACTTCGAGAAACTCTCTCTTTTCTGTTTGTTTGTTTGTTTGTTTTTTTAATGTAGAATTTATTCCAAGTTCCATCGGAGAAGAATGCAGGAGCTGACAGAAGTGGGCCTGCAGAACTTTTTTAATCTGTTCCTCATGCTAGCAATTGTTGCGGAGACAGAAGATATAGTGAGTCGAGTGTTGGATCTTTTGGATTTCCTGACTCCATCCTCCATCACCATGTCTCAGAGAGCTCTCATCTGGAGAGGTCATTTTGCTTTCCTTTTGATTTACGTTGAGAAAAACATGGACATTAGTGTCCTAGCTGAGAAAC
This sequence comes from Tringa tobata, assembly GCA_033628505.1. Lineage (NCBI taxonomy): Eukaryota > Metazoa > Chordata > Aves > Charadriiformes > Scolopacidae > Tringa > Tringa tobata. The sequence continues at coordinate 3,994,713 of JAHREE010000258.1, forward strand.
TCTCAAATGCTTTCCGGGAGAAGGCAAAAGAATTTTTAGTAACCAAAAATGAGTACACACAGAAACAAAATCTCTGGACTCTACTTTCAACCTACATCGATGGTGTCCAAGAAGTGTTTGAGACCAGCTGCTACTTGAGCCTTTCTGAGGAAAAGTTGCTAAATGATGGCTTTACTATGCTGCTGCCTGCTTGTCGAGGAGCTGAACTGAGCATGGTCCTAAATTTTCTTCAGGTTGTTCTAGCCAGACTTCGGTAAGTTATTTAGTTAAATTCTGGATATAGACTGGCATGTTGGTTTTGTGTTATATGTAATATGTGCAGAGTTAAACTGCAGCTCATATTAATTTCTTACTGAAGTAGAGTAAAAGGGAAGAGAAGTCTCTGGAGGACAGTGAATGACATGTTAGATTTCAAAATCCACCAATACCTCACTGCATTTAGAATCTTAGAAATGTTTCCTTACTATTTCAAGACATTAGGTTTGACATCCCTGATATTTTGTTATGAATTAGTGGCTCTGTAGAAAGCCATCCAGCTGCTACTATTTCAGACAATACTATCTCTCTTTTGGTGCAGGAAACTACAAAATTACTATCTGTACTAAATTACTTAAGTTAGGAGATTTTGGTGTAGATTTTTTTTTCTTCATTGAATCTTCTATTTTTCAGACTCTATTTTTTCCTCTTTCACCAAGGTTGCAGTCAAATACAACAGTTAATGGGGATTTAAATACTTGTCTGGGGTTCAACAGGAAAGAAGGAAATCAAATTTTTACCACTTTCAAGCAGTTTTGCTTTGATGTACTAGTTCAGTTTTCAACATCCACAGTGCCCTTCAATAAGCATATTTATGTCTACTGATGCCTTTCAGAGGTAGTCCTCCAGTTTGAAGCCCAAACTGCTTTTTTTTTTTCTATAAGATATTAAGAGGCAGCTATTGATCTGCCATTACTTCAAATGTGCAAGACTGAAATACGTGGGAAGAGCTGTGGAAGAGTGCATAATAGGAATAGTGAGGCCCAAATGCAAGATCTCTCTTTAACTAGGTTCTTTGTTATTGTCTAGTAGTTTGACTGCAGCTGTCAATAACTTATACATCCAAAGACAACTGTTTTTCAGGCAGTCTTTTGAAAAAAGATGAAGCACGAAACTAAGTTTAGTTGATTTATTATTTATTATTTCAGTTCAACTGAATGTATTTACTGGAATAAATTGGGGACTTCAAAAATACTTTGACATTTTCTCTATTAGCTAATACACAGCATTTGTTGTGTTGTTTTTAAAGATGAAATGGGAAGAAATTTGAGACCAGTGAAAAAGTTGCCTATTTCATAACTTGGCATTATTTTGAAGCTTTCCAGAACTGGGGGTTATGGTTCTCTTGTAACACAGAGAGGAGGGTGCAGAAGTTCATTACAGGCTTCTCGGGTCACCACAGACAAGGGACAGGACAGGACAGTGTTCATACCTTTTCTTACAAAAAGCAGCTCTGCTGAAATATTTAAATTACCAACAGGCTCTAATATTAATTGGTATGAGAGAGATTATTAGAGCCATGTTTTTAACAGTGCTTTATTTCAGCTCCCGTGTTTGTACGTGCGGTTACTGTTACCTGCCTATTTATCCCATCTACAGAGAAGGCTTAATTCCTTAACGTTTATAAAACACTTAGATCTTCAGGCTGTATGGAACAGGAAAATGGTACTGGTTCTCTCTCCCACTTCCACAGACTCACTGAAAAAAAAAAAAAAAAAGAGTTCTCTGTGGCCATATAAGTAAAACATCACTAAAAACAGTTTCTTCGTTGAGAAGATTTGGCTGACTTTGTGCCAACCATATGTTATTGGCTTAACCAGAGGGATTAGGCCTGGTCTGTCTGCAAACTCAGAAAATGGTTCAATGCCGTTCTGTCTCCTGTTTTTAAAACCCAGGCAGATATAAGATAGTAGGCCTTTCAGAAATGTAATTTTTTTTGTACGCTGCACTCTAATAATTTTATAACTGTATGACAGGGAATTTACAGGTAGGAAGGAAGTGAGATCACTGATTAAAGAGAAAAGCGGCTCCCTCTAGGCTGTTAGGAAATAATAACTTCGTGTGCCACTTTCTGCTAACCCCAGATGATGGCTCACAGGAGCATTCTTTATTGCTGATTAAGTAGCATTATGAAAATACTGACTTGGTTACGTTAACTAAATGCCTCAGTATTTAAAGCTTAAAATGTCAAATAGTTTTAGCGGTCCCCTTTAACGTATCTTGTTCAATAGTTACAATCGCGTTCCAGGTTTCCTAGTTGCTTTTATTTGAGGATACTGTAAAAATGGCAATCTTTCATTTGCAGAGTGAGGTGTAGCCAAAAGCTCTTCCTTAATTATAGCTATTCATGCTGCTATGGTTAAGGGTCTGTCAGCATTTCCATTATAAACCTTTATTTTCAAGGGTTTGGAACATAGCAGTGAAAACTTGCTCTGGGCTAAAACTTGGCATACAAGGTTTTGAAAGCACGCTTGTTTTCTTCCTTTCTTTTTTTCTTAAAAGGCATCTGAAAAGACACCCCCACCTTCACCATTTTTGCACTACTGTGTTTTAAAATAACCCTTTCCAGGTTTTTCATATATTTTTCTTGTCTGCTAGAAAAGTACTGGTAGCTTTTGATTGTTGTGTTTACCTATGCTTAGACTGTTTTAAATAGCTTTTATTTTAACCATTTTTTTTATCATTATGATTATTTTGGTCTCAATATATTTAAATAGAACTATGACTTGGCAGGAGAACTCATTTTTTGATATGTAGTGAGTGGATAATTGGAAACAAGATGCTACTTGCTGGCATTTCCAAGTATTTGATCTTCATAGTGAGATTCAGCATGAAGTGTAAGATTGTATTTTAATACAGTCTTCTTTTTAAAAACATATGTAAAATAAACAGTAAACAATCCAGAAACTCCCCCAAATAAAAATACAAAGTGCTTCCTTCCAGTGTTTACTTGGAGCATTCAGGTCCTACCTCAGACAAGTTTTTCCTTTATTTTTTGTTTCTGTTTTTAGGCAGTGTTTTGGAATCATGACTTTTATTATTTTTTTTTAATTCTTCTTAATGGTGATGCAGGCCACTTTCTTCTTAAAGGTAAATGCAGGATGCTTGCCTGTGTATGTTTTCAATTGTTCCAAATCCCTAGCACTACTTGTCATCTGAGTGCCTCGTGACACAAAAAGGAAGCCTAGGTTAATAAAAATACAGGCATTTAATGGATTTGACATAATTTGCTGTAAAAATTGACAAAGACTCAGAGAAATCTGCTGAGTGCCTGGAAGCAGTAGGTTTCAGCATTGCAGTATGTTATTCTTAAAAGAAGTGCTTGAAACATGTTAAAATGTCTTTTATTGTAATCAGGTATTGCTCTGACAAGAGCTTTCTCTCATTATCATCATCCTGGCATTTGGGTTTCGTAGTGTATTAGCACTGAGTTACAGGATTATAAAATGCACTTCCATGCCCAGGTGTAAAATCACGGCTGTACTCCGGACATCTTTGCCTAGTTTCAGGGAGACTTGCTACTTGATTCCCGTAGGAGAAATGAGAAATATCACAAACCTAATAACATACTAACTGGTCATTTTATTGTGAAAACAATTCTTGTGTATTTATGCTTGTTTGTATTGTTCTGCCAGTGTTGAAGGACGTGAAAAGTTACTGACAATTTCAGTGTGTAAATTTCATAAGCTCTACAGGAATACTAATCAGGTAAACCTGTCTCTAATTAAAAGTTACTTCAGTAATTGGGCCATGGATAACAGCAGAACTAGATGTTTCTATCTGTTAGAGTGTGTCTAGCCTTGAGGTTGTGAGAGAAATCACGATAGGAATGGATTATCCAGTATATCTTTGCTATGGAAATGTATAGTCATTTGTAATTTTTTTTGCGTTATACTTGCCATCAAAACAGCCTGTGGGAAGCTTCCCGAGACCAACAGAAGCCTCTCTCCCCCTCTCTCTTACTGTGTAAGTCAGCAGATAAGCTCAGGAGGAGAATAGAAAGGTCTCCCCCCTCCCTCCTCCTTTTTCACCCTCAGGGGTTTTAGTGTTAGTCTTTGTAAAATGTATTTTCTGATGTTGAACTTCTGAAAACTGTATCCAGAAGAGTTTGGAAGAGCATGAGTTTTCACTTGCCCATCCCATTCCCTGAGTCTATTTAGAGCTACCGGCTGTGATGTCCTGATAAGCCACAGAGGGCAACTCTGTGACTAAACCACTGGACCCAGAGTCACTTGGGCACTAAGATCTCCCAGACTTAATGAATGCCCATAGAAAGTCATTGAAAGTTGTGATGAACTTTGTTTACCTTTGTGGAAAAAGGAAATAAGTCCTTCCTTTTTGACTTCGCAACACAGATCTTATGGTTGGGGAGCAAGGAGGCCGCGAAGTGCTAACTTGATCTATTGTTTAAAGTATTTTTAGGGATTTTTTTTTTTTTTTTTTAAGTTCAGTTGTTTCATTAGTAAAGCTGATATTTGGTTGAGTGTAAAGAAAATCAAGTCTCTAAATGCTTCGGAGCATGGGAAGAAAGCACAGCTTTAGAATATAACAGTATTTTGAGAGGTTTGCTGTGTCCAAATCCTTAAAAATAGCCTGTTACCATGTTCTGTGGGAATACTGCATGGGGTCTTAGCTACAGTTGTTGCCTTAAGGTGTGGCTCTGGGAATTAAACTGTATTTCCTTTCTCTTTCTCCTCCTTCATGTGAGATTTAAGATTATTTTATTTTTTTAAATATTTTCTTTGGTATAAAATAATGAGGTTTATACTTTTGTCCCTTGTATTCTGATCTTCAGAGATGACTAGCTAAAAGTGTGTTTTGATTGTGTATCCTCTGCTCTCAGAGCGTTACTGTACACAGGAATGCACTGGAGCTTTGTACCTAATACTTTGCTTATAGAAAGTTCCTGTGTATGGCTAGCACTGGTTCAGGTTTGCAAGAAGACTCACTTCCACTTCTCACTGTCTTTTTTTTTCTTGAGGTAGCCACGTGAGAGCCAAATAATTGATTAAAATCGATTTCATATTGGTGTTTAAAATGTAATAGAGAGTATCTGCCTTAGAAGGAGGGTAACAAAGCTGTTGAAAAGGCTGGGTGGAATGTCCTATGAGGTGCAGCTGAGGACTTTGGACCTGTCTAGTTTGGAGAAAAGGAGGCTGAGGGACAGCCTTATTGCTCTCTACAGCTTCCTGAGGAGAAGTGAAGAGGGAGGTGCTGAGCTCTTCTCCTTGTCGTCTAGTGATAGGATGCGTGGGAACGGTTTGAAGCCTGAACCTGGGGAAGCTTAGACTGGACATTAGGAGGCATTTCTTCAAGAAGAATGCCAGTCAAACACTGGAACAGGCTTCCCAGAGAGGTGGTCAGAGGTGGTCAATGTCCTGAGCGTGTCAGTGTTTAAAAGGCATTTGGACTTTAGCTTTTGGTCAGCCCTGAATTGATCAGGCAGTTGGACCAGATGATTATTGTAGGTCCGTTCCAACTGAAAAATTCTGTTCTATTCTAGAATCACTTTAAGAACAAACTGAAACAAAAAAAAAAATCCGTCCAAGGACCTTCCAATTGTTGATGCTGAAACAAAGCCAGTCTTGGTAGACACCCAAAGCTAAAGAAACTCAAGTCTAGTACTCAGACATCAATCATGAAGGTACACAGCTCAGTCCCCCGTACTGCTTTTCTGTGTTTCATCCATTGTATTCATTTTATCTACCAAAAATTAATCCACATAAGCTTTCTGTGGCCTACCTGACAGCAGTACAAGACTTACTGTTGTGAAAAAAGTAAATCCACCAAAAAAAGAGAGTAAAATCATATCCAGGTGCACTGAGAACCTGCTGCTCGGGACCCTGCAGTTGTTTAGAGAAATATGTGCTCCCTGAAGGACGCAAAGCACAGATTTGTTTTCTAATGGAAGTGTCTCACTTCTGAAACTGTTCTCCCCAAATTAACTTTCCTCTCAGTTTTCCTTCTTTTATTCTTCACACGAGGTGTGAGAATGGCTTCTCATATGGAATATCTTTTTGTTGTGGATGTTAAACAAAGAAATACTTTTGCCAATAAAACCGCTATATGCAAGTAGCCTTCTAATCTCTTAATTTTGATTGTTTCTTCGTTACCTTACAAGATATATATTTCTTCTCTCTTTAGGATATCTCTTGTCAGATTTAAGGCTTATTTAAAATGAAAAGAAAGCTGAAGCAATTTTCTTTATTCCATTTCAGTCTCCTAAGGCCTATTTCCCCCTGGTGAGCTCATAGCAACAGGGGGGTTTAAGGGAATTCAGCTTTCTGCAAATTAATGTCTCACATCATGAAAATTCAGGACTTTTTTTTTTCCCTATATCTTGAAAAAGTAATACAGTGAGTGCGAGTATTATTTCTTGCCAGCGGGTGGAAGATGAATGATTTTGTCACAGTTTTACTGCTTGATGAGCAGTGTCCTGAGGGTCAGGCTTAAGTCTGTGTCACTATGCTGCTCATTACTCTTGAGCTAAATAAGGGCTGATTGGATCTAAATTGCCTAGCACATGGGCCGCAGATGAGCTCAGTGAGTAGGGGATGACCTGCTATTCAGGCTGGGAGTAACCCCGGTGTGCAAATGCTGCATTAGAACACCGTGGGAGAATGAGAGGCTACCGACCGCTGCCAGCAAAAGAAATCGAAATGTAAAAACTCTTTGATGCTGCAGTGTTAGAATTTGAAATGTAGGAAGTGACAGGTTGATGGTACTTATCAGCTTTGGCTGGATTAGAGAACAGTGTCATCTTGCTTATATAATGACAGAAGAATGAAGCTGGCTCCCAACTACTTTGCGGTGCGGAGCTGCTGCTGTCAGAGTCAATGCTGCCTCCTACTGACAGTCCGGGCAGAAGGATGGGGAAAGCGGTTGGACAGCCAGCTCTGGAAGATGTTCCTGGGCTCTCTAGCATACCCAAGTGTATCTTCTCTGCCCATCTATCCCCGTACGTTTCTGGTCTCTTCTCTTACGCAGCGAATCGCAAACCTGATTGATAAAATAGCAACTGTACAATCTGGGACAAGAGCAAACCACTGTCATCTTCAAGAATGGTCAGATGAGTCATCTACATACATTAAACCATACATGTGTGTCTCAGTTTCACATAAAGTATTTCCCTTTGTGCTCCTCTCTCCATTGCTAACCCCTGTGAAAGGATGGGATCTCTGGAGAGCAGAATTAATTTGTGCCTGTGTCTTTTAAAGAAAGTTGACCTTTAAAGAGGAGGAAAAAAAATATCTGAATGAACTCAAAGGAGGATCCTTATGCTAACTGAACACATGGATATACTCGTCTTGATGGAGGAAAATGAAAAGCACCTGCTGGGTGCTGAACACACATTGGTTGTAGTAGTTTTTGCAGTTCTGAAAAATTCAGTTCAGTGGTTCAGTAGAACAAGCTATTGGGTTTTGTCCCTCCACCTCCATCACTGGTGCTTTGGGAACTGAGTAATAGCTACAATGGTGATAAACAGCCACGTGCTTCATTTTTTTTCCAAATTTGTTTCAGTTTCCGTTACTGACAGCTATAAACTACAGCGTCAGTTTCTCTTACTACTAACTTATGGAACTACCTCATGGGCAAAAGCAATTTGGTACTCTTATCAAACCAGTGACTAAATGACGAGAAGGAATGAATCGAAATACATTCCGAGGTTTCTGTTTACTGTTTTCTGGGATTCTTCTTCCTCTGGGATGCTGTTGCTCGTGATGCCATTTCTTCTGGGACATAAAGCAACTTCCAGTTTACTTGTTTCTGGGCATTGCAACAAAAAAGGAAGAGAAAAGAAAACAGCAGCCTTACAACTATAAAGAGCTTTAATGTAAAATGTTGTGAGTCTCTGGGAACGAGAGAGATTTTCATAAAGAACGTAATTCGTGTGAGGCTTCAGTGTTACTTGTATTACCTTAGCATTATCAGTGTTTAATGGTATTGCTTCACATCAGTGGAAATGAGGAGCTGTTCAGCACAACTGGCTGTAGTAGATGAAAATGAGTTACAGAGTTTGTCTGAGTTTAGATAGGGACAAAAGTTATAGGGTATTTCTTTCTCTGTTTTCAAATAGAAAACAGAACCAGAATTTAAAATTACTTTGGTAAAAAAAGATCATCGGCAAGAGGAAATAGTGAAGGCTGAGTACTGAACTTAGGAAGGAGAATTGCTACGACAACATATGGGATGCTTGGCGTGGCCAAAATATGGGGAGGTTTGATGCACCATGAGGGGAGAGAGACAAAGGGGATCTCCACATCTGGGTTGGCTATAGTGAGGTAGCTACCAGAACTTTTATCCCAGCTGGCTGTCCCCTTGCTTGTAGACTTTGCTGCCCTCTCAGCACAGGTGGCTGCAAGATCCAGTATTTTGTCCCTGAACTCAAGCAGTTTCTGCCTGGCGTGGGGAGGAAAACCAAAATGATTTGCGAATGGTAGTTCAAATGGATTCACTAGTATCTTAAAAAGGGGGCGGTGGGAGGTGGGCATGGTACTTCCATTTTCACATCTATTTACATGGATGTTTATTTACATGAATTTTTAAGACCATAGCAGCTGTAAGAAAATTTGAAATATGATAGATATCTGTCTATTGGCTGACTTTTGACAGTGACTTTCTCTTGTGCACACAGCCTGTATGATGTTAGGAAGCAGGACTTAATGAGACTCTGCTTAAGAAAAATAAATTTAAATATCATTGTGGGGTGTGTTAATGAAACTTCTGCCGGTGAGAGCTGCTTATTCTGTCTTCAGCTGTAGCTCTGTATGCGGCTCTGGACATGTCAGTTTACAAACATTTATGAATAAATTGAAAACTGGAGATAGTCGTGGAAGTGAATGACAGGAGCAGGAAATTTGTAGATGTTTGATGGAACTGATTTTAGCTAGGAAAGGGTGAGAGGAGACATGCTAGAAGTTATCCAGTATGTAAAAGGATGTTGCAAAGAGAACAAGTTGTCTGGTGTTTTTTTGCCAGTGAAGAAGGCTACGTTTGGGGCAGAAGTTTAGTACGGTTACTTAGAGGAGGCTGCAGATGTTAGCACTGAGGCAGACTGCAGGAGAGAGTTGTGGAATCAAATTCCATTATTTTTTTTTACTTTTTAGACAATGCATTAGACAAACATTTGCCGGAGGGTAATCTTTGTAAGCTTACCAGGCTGCTGAGATCAACTCCCTAAATGACTCTTGAGATGGTACCCAGCCCTTCGCTGATGTTTCTGTGATTTGATATTAAGGAGTGCTGGATGCAGCTGGTGATTGATAAATAAGGATGCTTCCTAAACAGTTATTCTGTGCTTTTCCTTACAGAACAAAAACTCAGTGAAATCAAAAGGTAAAGAAAGCCTACCTGAGACGGTAACCTGCCGTAAAATTTAACTTTAGAAATCTGTCATTGATTTTCATTTGTAGTATCCACATTCTTTTTAATATCCCCTTTTTGTTCGGGGGGGGAAAGTTGAACCTGTTTAGTGGTTCGGCATGCTGCTGGTTCTTGGAGTTTCTGGGGTGGGAGTGTGAGGGTGGCTCACAGTGTGTGTGCAGCACAACGGCCCTGCTGAAGAGGGTGCTGGGTTTTTGGTGGTTTTGTGTTCAAGTCTTGAAATCTGTCTAGAAAATTACTTTGAAAATGCTATTTTTTAGACATTTTGTAAAGAAAGCTAATTGATACGGGGCATGTACGTGTGCTTTGTCGTGTTTTATTTGGCTTGGAGCAAGTCCAAGTGCCATTAATTGCCAATGCCGAAGTGCTCCAGCTTTCTTTCCAGTGGCGCTAAACTGGGGACAATGAAAATGTGCCTTATGTGAAATGAGCCTGAAATAGTGTGCCACCCTGACCTCCCCAGTGGAAAGAGTAGAGCATACTCTGCAACACGTGCATCATCTCACGTTCTTTTGGGGGTTCCTTCCTGACATTGTCATTGGGAGGAGCAAGAAGAGAAAGGTAAAAACAGTTTGTGGTTTACTTAGTTCTCTGATTGGAGAGCTGGAGGTATTGCCTGTTCTCTCCTCTTTTTCACAACCAGAAGGGCTCTGTTTATCTCTAATCGGGGTTAATTAAAGCCTTGGGGCAATGCTGAGGCCCTGCCAGTGGCTGGAAGGTACAGACATAATCAAGGCTGCAGCCCCTCACTGTGGGGATGGGAGGGAACCATGGGCTGGTCGCAGGCTCTGATAAAACAGCTGTGCTAATTCTTTCTGAAAACACACGAGTGAACTTTTTGTTTGTTTGTTTGTCAAATACTGCTGTTCATTTATTAATTTCTGGCTGTCATCAAAGAGCGGTGTGAAGTCTCTGGTTTAATGTGGGCTCTGGTGAGTCCATGTTAGGGAACAGAAACCTTCTGATTCTCTCCATGGCAATGCAGGGGCTACAGAAGCAGCCATTCTGCAAACAGCAGGAGCCATCGCTGCAGCAGGGGACGTGTGTCATCTTTTATGGAGGGGCAGGAGAAGGGAGGGACAGGCAAGTGTGCTTGCCAGGACAATGAGGTGGTTTTTATTTTTTTTCCTTTTGCTGCTTTTTTGCAGTCTTGCTTTCCTTATAAAAAGTCAACTGGGAGAATAAAAGCAAGTATTTCCATTGGTGTTCTTTGTTTTCCTGGACAGGAATATATTGATTAGCTATTGGCGATGTGCATTTGACAATACTTCAGTGAGTGTTCTAGGTATCTGCCTAAAATATTTTCAAGTTGCTAAAGATTTGCTCCCAGGGAATTCCTCTGATTCACACCACACCTGTATATTCAAGACTATTCTACAAGGGCTTGGTTTGGGGTGCAAATGCTGTGTCTGTACATGTTTGCATTTACGTGGAGTTTTGTATTATACGCAAAGATGACATCAAAAAGTAAAGCACTGTGATCATCTCTTAAATAATAATTAACTATAGCACAGCCATGATTATCCAGATGTCATAGGGAGAGTGAATATATATTCAGGCAATCAAGGGATTTTACAATGTAATTATTAGACGTTGGGGAGACATGACCCTGTTTAGGGTAACAGGGAGCTATGGTTAATTGATGTTAGGATAATCAAACTTTTACAGTTTTATTATTCTGGGACCCCAGGCTTTGCAAGAAAGTGTGAGCATGTGCTTAGAAAAAAAGAAACCCTGAAAATATATGCCTAAGAGTGAATCTTCAGGTTATGCTTGCATTCCCTTACTGTACTGAATTACTGCTATGATTATAAGCATTGAAAAATCATTTATATTGTCTGTAAATCGTCCCCATTTTATATCACAGTGAAAATTCAATACATCTTGATTCTGAGTATTTTGTAAAGGTATCTATTTTCCTAAGACATCAAAAATGCCTATTTTTTTCCAAGTCAAACTCAAAAGTTGAAGGTGTTTTTTCCTGCAGCCAAGAATTTTTTGTTGTTTCCTTTGTCAAAAGAAAACCTTTGATACGTGTACAGTCTGAGCATTATGACAGAAAATACGGTTGGTGCAGTCCCCCTCCAGCTTCATTGTCTTCTCCAAGTTTAGAACATGAGGACATAAACCAGAATTTCATTTCATTAGAGTTCATTATGAAAGGGTTTCCACTGCACTGCCGTGATATTCAACCTCTGGAATTTCTAATAACTCAGCCTGCCCTCTGGAAGATTTGAAGATGAAGTGTAGCATTGGTACTGTCTCTTACTGAAAGTTTGTTCTCTTGCTCTTTTTTTTCTTCTCTCTCTTTTTTTTTTTCCCCACTTCTTCCTTGAAACAGGGTAATTTCTGAAAACTCTTCAGCAATCCTATCTCCATGTAAATTAATACTGTAAATTGTGCTGCTAGTGAGGGTGGAGGGAGTAGTAAGAGTGGGTGGGGGGAGAGAAGAATTAAAATCATTCCAATAAATGGTTTAATTTATGCCTCAGCAGTTAAGCATGCTCCTGGTTAACAGAAATACCCTTCAGCTACACAGGATTTGGGAGGGTTGGAGGGCACTCATTTGCACATAAATAGCCATTAACTGATAAATTCCCAGAGGTCTCCTGTTGCATGCTAGTGGTTCTGACCTACTTAGCTGGCTTAAATTTGTTTTACAGAATTATTATAATTCCATCCTTGGTACTTAAACTTTGTGATTAATGCATGCCTCACAATACAATTAAAGTATAATTACACAGTTTTACAGTTTGCTATCATGGTGTTATTATTATTACAAAGAGCTGGATTTTGCAAATATTAGAAGAATTAGGGTTCTGATACCCATCACTTTGCTGTTATTAAGTGATTATGTTAAATGGGACCCCTTTATGTCTGAAGAATGAAGTGGAGAGAGGGGAATCATTAACTAACACATCAGATGGTTTCTAAGTGATTGAGGAAGAGATGTGTGATGGGTTTTTTTTTTACACATCTGTAGAGGATAGGTGCAAATACCTTTTGTTCCTCTTTGCCAGCTGCCTGTGACATGCTCTAGCGCATATGTGCCTCGGTGGTTAAAAAAAAAAGTTTCATGCTAAGCATCTCATCTCTGTAATCTGTTAAAAATCGTTTGCATGTGTTAAACATCGGATTTGGTTATATTTCGTTGAAGCTTTTTGTTATAGGCACAGTTTTTTCTGTACCCTTATTAAAAGCCTTAACAGCCAGATATGGAGGTCCAATATATCTGTGCAGTGTAGATTAGGATGTGTGTGCAAAGATGATACAGATCTTCCTCTTGTGCTCTGGACATTCAGAGCAGTTCTTTATGAGGGATCCTCTGACTTTCCAGTCTGTGTGCATGAACGTATTGTGTATTTATACTGGCTGCAAATAACAGTGAGTCACAAACACTTCTATTTTTACCTTAATTGTAAGGGTTACCTGGCCTCCCCTATTTTTCAGGCCAAACTTAGTTCTGTGACTACTGTTCATCCTTCAAGGAGTGACCTAAGAATGACTCACGTTACTTGTACATGACCCAAAAATCACTGCCATACTGCATAATTCTTCTTACACCTTTTTTCTTTTTTTTTGCCAATGCAGCTCCACCAGAAAACATCGGTCTTTGCATTAACAATTAATACAATTAGCAAATGATTTTTTAGAAGTATTTCCCTATTCCAGTGTAGGTTCCAAATCTAATTTTACTTTCTTTATCTGTGGATATGTGTTATATTGCAGACTTCACTGGTGGGAAATGGAGCGGTTGACACATTTTCTGAATTGCACTTTCTGTTCTTCTAAAGCTTCTAAGGTTACACTGTAAAAATTTTTTTAGCTGTAATTGCACAGTGGAAAATCCAAATGATGTACAGAAATCGAATGTTGCACCCTCGAGTCTTATTTGATCCAGTGTCTTGGATTTCATTTTTGCTTAGTTTAAAAAGACCTGTTGCTTTTTTGTGCTATTCTGGTAGTTTTTTTAAGTTGTGGTATTCATTTCTTTAACAGTGAAAGCATTTCTTCTTTTTAATTCCAGAGAACACGAAGAGTAAAAGGCAAACAGAAATCTTTTTCTTAGAGTGCCTCCTTTCACATCTGTAATTTTAGTCTGTATTTATGCTGCTACAGTGATATAATCTCTACTTTAGCTATTATCACTTGCTGTCATTGAGCTCAGAAAACATTGGTCATTATTACTGATGCATGGAAGCGTGCGAGCAGGTAGCCAGTAATTATGCTTGGAAGAATTTACTATATTTCAGTGCTTCCTACTTGAATATTCGTGAATTGGTTTTATTTCCAGTCTTTAAAAAAAATACTGCATTGAAGTGATTTAAATCATTTTCATGTGGCACAGCAAAAATGCAAAGGCACATTACCAAAAAGAAATGGTCAGCAATAAGAGCTGTTTTGCAAAGTTGGCTTGCAACAACTACCACACTATGTGGAGAAAACAGTTATCCTGTAATAATAAGACTAATGAATTCAGAAATCCATTGATTGAACTGGCTCTGGGTAGATTATGTGCAGGCTTGCTTCAAGGAGAGGAATTTATGAAATGTTTGCCGCATCCAGCGAGCACTGCTGCTATAATACAGCTGCCTCCTCAGTGGTTTGCTTTGATCCTGTGGAATGAAAGGACAGGAGGATCAGCTCAGGTCTAAATGAGATTACAGCTGGTTCGGCAGCTTATCTGGTCTAATGCCAACTAGTGTGGCTTTGCACGTCCTAAGGGGTTTACAACAGAAACTGTTTATTGAGTATCATCGGTTTACTCAACACAAGCAGGCTAATCCTTCCCAGCCTCAGCATGTTGTAGGATTGTGCAGGAGCCAAACCAAAAGCTGGTGTAGCCAGGGCCTCCAGAGCCCTTTGTCTCGCTTCATATTGATTTTTTTTTTTTTTCACCTGTGTTAAAGACAGTAAAAAATAAAACCAATAACCAGCCCTATTGTGAGCAAAAGGTTAATCTGACCTAAAATCTTACAAAAGCATCTTTTAACCCTAGAAGGGATGGCAGCCTCTCTCTGACTTCTCGCTCAAGGGATTTTCTAGTTTAAGGTTTTGAAGAATAAAATAGGAAAAACAGCTTAAATGTTTAACTCTGTGTGTCTCGTAAGGGCTCTGAGTTCTTTCAGCAGCTGCACAGAAAACTTAGAAACATAGAAAACAGTTATTTCTGACACTGTTAACGTGGTGTCGTCTGTCTGTGGTAGGTGGTGCTGTGTAGCAAGGACATGACACGCTGAACTTAGGGAGAATACTAGGAGCTCGTAGGTATCCCAGGGCTCACGCTGATTTCTCACTGTAGTGGTTTGTGTAAAAACATTGGAAAATGCCTTTATCAGCTTCTTCCTCAAAAACAAAAACAAAAAACCCCAAACAAAACAACCTAAAACCCCACCACTATGAACTAGGTGAGTGGAGTGCATCTTAAGGAGTTTAAAAAACATACCGTGCAGAATGTTTTACAAAAAAAAAAAAAGTGCTGCAACTTTTTAAATGACATCACTTTCTGTTTTAAGGGGAAATACAATGGAATATTATATATAATAATACTTTGTTGAGCATGTTTCCTGTCTGAGGCGAGTCTTTTTTGGAAGGCATTGCAGCTTGTGTCAGATTATTTTAAATCAAACGTTTTTTATAGTCTAGAGGAAGAACAGATTAGTTCTAGGAAGCTTTGCAGAGTAGTAGGAATACCTTTGCGCTGAAGAGAAGCACAGTAGGTTATTGAATCTGCATTGCTGGAATTAGGTAGGAATTTATTAGATACCTGTATTTGTATACTGTGGATATTATTGAGAGTAATTAAATTAACTCTGGCGTGATGCTGGGAAGAGAATTTGGTGACACCAATCTGTCATCAGCCGCATGTGGCAGACTTCAACCTGGATCTATTTGAAGACTGTTGAATTCTATCTAAAAGAAAAGATGGCAGTAACTTGAGGAATTATGAATGGCTGTTTTCTGTTTACTTCACCTAATTGGAATGAATGCCTGCTTTAAGCTATACGTAAGCAAAGAGGTTAAGAAGTTACCATGGATACCATGGAGGCATTAGGAGTGTTGTGTGGGGAAATTGCTAAAAATGATGTTTAGGATAAATGCTAACTTTACTAATACTTAAGCCTAATGGGCAAGATGTGTACAGGTTTAAAATGTAGTATTTATCCAATCACTTGTGTTTTGTCAAATCTGATCTTAAAGCAATAGGTTGCTCTCATGCCGTATTAGACTTTTAGCGCATTTGGAGATAAAAG
Organism: Tringa tobata; assembly: GCA_033628505.1. Taxonomy (NCBI): domain Eukaryota; kingdom Metazoa; phylum Chordata; class Aves; order Charadriiformes; family Scolopacidae; genus Tringa; species Tringa tobata. The sequence goes on from JAHREE010000258.1 coordinate 4,010,387, forward strand.
CTATTGTTGGTGATTGCTTAAAGTCTCTTTGTTCAATCATCTGAACAGTGCAAATCAAAGCATTTTGTCAGACTCTGAGAAGTTTCACCTGGATAATGCTTCCCACACACGCAGGTCACCAAATACATTACGTGCAGGGTTTTACAGCGTAGCTGGTGCTGGAAGTTAAATGGATGCCCAGTGGTAGAACTCATAAAACATTTTCCTGTTAACACGTCCAGGCAGAATTGACATTGTTGATGGTAGCTTTGATCTAATAAACTATCAGTTCTAACAGTGATTTTTACTGTGCTTCAGAGGGGATGATGATAAAAGTTTAGCAAGCCTACTGTTCTTCCTGGATGACAGAAAATTAGCTCTACTGTCTGTATTACCAAATGTTGGAAACGGTGTTTGTAGGGGATGTTTTGTACCCAAAGTCATCTCCTTCACTAAAAAGATGTATTACATGAATAGCATCTTTTAACGCAACAGATACTCCATAAAAACAAAATTGATTTTTCAGGAAGGAAATAAAATACTTTGTTTTGGAATTTGGAAACAAGTTACTTCATTATCTCGAGTACAAGTTTCCCTGCCTTCCAAAATCTGTTTTCTCTCTTGGAGAGAATGATTTTCCTAAACCACTTACAGTATATGACTCCCAGCAGGTTGCTAGAGAGTATCCATATGCATATAGTTTTTGATTTTCTGCAAAAGCAGCAAGAGAAGCAGCTAGAGAATCTGGAGTTTCATTTTAAAAAAGAAAAAACCTTATTTGAACTACAGTTCCTCTCTCTCAAGTTAGGGTCTTGTTTTAAATTAAGAGAAACACAGAGCACTTGAAGTATTTTCTCAGGGTTCCTACCTGAAAAATTAGAATGCCGTGATATTACACATATAAAACATGGCTATTGGTAATACAAGTGTGTTACTGGAAATTATATTCAGAATGTCCAAAGAAATAACTTGGTAGTAGTACACTTTGTTGGTTTTCAGTATTTGGGGTTTATAGTTTGATACTGTTCCTTTACCTCCCCATGGTTGTACTTAAAAATGAGTTTCAGTACTGGCCTTTCAGAATGAGTTGATTGGCATTCCGGTCACAAGGCATAGTTAGCATTGCTCATGGAATTTTTTTTACGAATAAAAGACAGTAAGGAATTGGTAAAAAAGGCTGAGCTTGTAAAAAAAATGGAAAATTTGTTGTATCAGAGCCTGGGTCATTGTTTAGCTATAGACAGCCACGCTTCATTGCCCTCCTGGTGCTCTAGAATAATGTGTTTCAAATAAATTACGTTGTATAAGTAAGCAGCATATTGGGTTCCCAGTACAAGGAAAACATTAAAATACTGATTTAAGTCCAGCAGAGGACCAGCAATATAAGTAGGGGTGTGGAGCACATGGCCTGTGAGGGGAGGCAGAGAAAACTGAGTTTGTTCATCCTTTAGGAAGAGAAGACTTGGACGGGAGGGCGTGGGGAGAAGGCATTTTACTGTTTTGTACAATGGTCTAATGGGAGAGACATGGGAGACAAGAGAGACATGGACATACTGGAGAGAGTCCAGCGAAGGGCTATAAAGATGATGAAGGGACTGGATCATCCCTTCTGTGAGGAAAGGCTGAGAGAGCTGGGACTATTCAGCCTGGAGAAAGGAAGGCTCAGGGAGATCTGATCAATGTGTAGAAATTCCTGAAAAGAGGGTGCATTGAGGACAGAGCCAGGCTTTTGTCAGTGGTGCCCAGTGACAGGACCAGAGGCAATGGACACAAACTGAAACACAGCAGCACCCATCTGAACATCAGGAAACACTTCTTTACTGTGAGGGTGACCAAGCCCTGGCACAGGTTATCCAGGGAGGCTGTGGAGTCTACATCCTTGAAGATACTAAAAAACTGTCTGGACATGCTTTGGGCAACTGGCTCTAGGTGGTCCTGCTTGAGCAAGGGGATTGGACAAGGTGACCTCCAGAGGTCCCTTCCAACCTCAACCAGTCTGTGATTCTCTGATTTCTCAGTAATAATGGAGAATGTGGGTTTTGTACTCAACAGAATATATATATTAAAGGCAGGACTGTTGCGTGTAATACCAGGATATTGTGGCATCTTTTTAGAACTTACTTAGCTTACTTTAGAGCTTACTTAGAAGGCCTTAATGGGGTTGAGTGGATCTTTCTTTTGAATATTTTGAAGAAAGGTAGTCTTTAACAGGGAGGAAATGGTTCTAAGTAAGTGTATTTGCTGTGACCCTTGATTCTCTGGTTGTAATTCTATCCTGCTTTGATGGCAAGAAGGAAGAGCTGTCATGGAAGGTTGTTAAAAATGATCTTGTGTACCAGCAGTGATTTGCTGTTTCCAGCTAAATACAGAACAGCTAATACTGTCTGTTCCCTATATGACAGATACTAGCATTTATGTTCCTAATAAGCTATGAACTTGAATACAGATCATCTGAAGTGACCTAGACTCAAACATAAGATACTTTGGGAACGAAATTTAGTCTCATTAAAAAAAAGAAACAATGTCACTATAGTTAGTCATGTAATTATGATTTCTCAGTAGTTTTCTAAGAAATCTTTTATATAAAAGATGACGTCTGTTTAAAACAAACAAGGGAACGAGACCCTCAAAACCAAAGAGTGAAGCATCTCTCAGTCAGAGCTGATCAAAGAGCTCCCAATGACTCTTGCAAGAACCTCCATCAGTGGTGGGTGTGTTCTTTCTGTTGAACCCTCATCGTGTGAGGTGACGTGTCTGCAGACCCTGCCCTCATGACTGAGTGTCTGCCTCTGCTGAAGAACATATTTCAATCATGTGCTGGACATACTTTGCATCCTGCAGTGGGCAAGACAGCTTTTCTGGGTCAGGTTGTGTGGCTCAGATCTCACTGCCAGCTCTGAGAAGACTCTTGCAAAACAGTGCAGTAGAGGCCGAGGCACATTGACTGTTCTGAGGTTTTGCATGAGGTACAGGAATTTATTGGGAAATTTTGTCTTACTTGGATCAAAACTAATTGTAATGTCAGTCTGTTACAAAGATTGCTCTTCAAAATAAGGCTTTTAAGAATTGAAATAGAGCTATTTTAAATTCTGTGAAATGACAATGATTTAGAAATACTGAGTCTGGTTTAGGTGGGGTTTTTTGTACGTATGCAAACTAAAAAAGGGAAAAACAAATGCTTTATGGTAGAATCAGAACCGTTTTGGTTAGGAGAGACCTTTAAGAACATTGACTTCAACCCTTAACCCAGCACTGCCAAGTTACGACAGTATCAATTCCAAATGCACCCCCTCCATTTTCTTCCTTTATTTGGCTCTTTTTTTTTTTTTTCCTTTCAGAGGATTAAAAAATTCTGAATCTGACCTATGCTGAAAGGCTGCTTAGGGGAACTAAATGTCTTTTTTTAAGCGTTTGTTTTTCCTGTGTTGTTTCTTGAAAGAGCTGAGCACTGAGTTACCGGCAGCAAGGTGGGTCCCCATGCCTTGCACCATGCAGAATCCAGCCCTGCTGCTGAAGGGACTACCTGGACTGACTCTCCAGGGACCTGAGATTTTAGGACAGCAGAGGGTCACTCTGTGTGTTTGTGTGTTCCAGTTTATATTTTGCATTAAAGACACGAAGAAAACGGCGATCTTTGCATATGCCTATGTAGTAGAGGGGAGAAGCTAACTTGGCTGAATACCAGTGAAGGTAATGAAGGAGAATTGCAGTTGGGCTCAAATTAGCTGTCTGTTTTTCCCAAGACTCTTGCACAAGCTGAAATGTGAACTAGTGGCACTGAATTAACGCAGGTTATGTTGTCTTTGCTGCTCTTACAACCTCATCTTAGGCAAATGTGGTTAGAAAAAGACAACGGCTCTCTGGCACAGATTTACTGGGCTGGCTGAAGCAGATGTAATATTCCCTCCCAGCAGACCTGGCCAAAGCAGGCTAGAGCTTTGTTGCTTGCATTTAAATTATGGCCATAGCAACTTGTCTTTTCGGTGATGTAGTTAAGCCCTTTGAGAAGGGTTAAGGAGAAAGTGCTAACTGATATTCTGGAGCTCCGAATGTTTGGCTTTTCTGTACCTTTGTGTTTTAGGGTTGTGTGTCTGTTCTTGTTAATATCTTTACTTTGTCTTTGAGCATAGTAAAGATGTTGGGGATTTCTTGTTCTCCCGGTATATTTTAGAAGTATTACTGAGCACACACAACATGCTGTCACAGTGAACACAGGGTTCTCTATTACTGTGCTTAGCTATAGAGAGGATTATATTAAACTCGGTAACCTTGCTGAAGCCCCTTTGTACATTGCTGCTATATTGATAATCTTCACATGATTCAACTGCAGTTGAAAACCTTTTATTCACAGCATTAACACTTTCCATCCCAGTGAAGATGAGAATCTTTGATATTAAGAAGTGAGCTCTTTCATGTGCAGATAATTTATTATTTTTTGTTTAATTATTAGTGTGGTCCTGTAGAGGTTGCCTTGGGCATTTCTTCACCTGGGCATATACTCATCAAGCCTAACCACTCAAAAACTGGTGAAGGAATTAGTGGTTAACTAAGGGACTGTTATGCTGTTTGATTGCTTACAAAATAGTGAATGCTTTAGGAAAATATTTGTTTTCTAAAAGAAGTCCACAATAACATTTTAGAGTAATTAAGTAAAATATTTCCTAGTGTTCCACAAGTAAAAATAAAGTATTACCTACGTATCAGTAGATTGAAGGAACAATATAAGATGTGTTGACATTTTGTATCTATGATGAATGCAGACCTATTAATGAGCAGCTTTCCTCTAAATATAAAGTTAAATGCATAGAAGATTGTGGGAACTTATTGCCCCTTCTTCAGTATTGCATATCGTAGAAGCAAAATTTTGGTGAAACTTGCTTTGCCTCCCTTGAAAATAAAGGGAATCCAGACAGTAAAGAAGAATTTCAAACTTGTTTGCTTTTTATATATCCATGATTTTATTTTATGCTAGTTCTTTTTCCAAATACATGCTGTTTCTTGTAAATTGATAAGAAATGTTTCAGGTAGACTGCTGACCCATATGTTTAAGACCTTCATTGAGCAATCGGTGGAAAATTCTTGCAAGTGTTTAAATGACAGCTTTCACTTGCATCTCACAATTATGGCATCTCTTTGGCCCGGATCATTGCAAGTCTCACTGCATCCACAGTCGTCTGGGAGAGTCAGGAGGACAGAACAGGCTGATCATAACACATGCCAGGTCTCTCTTCTGCCATATAGTGCACAGGGGAAAGGTCGCTGCAGGAAGAATGTGATGAAAGAAGTGGTATGATAGAGGATGGAGAGCTGGCTGTGCTTGGAGGTCACTTCATCTCTGGTTTTCTTCTTTCTGGGTTATACTTTTCAGCAGTTGCTGTCTGTCCACTTTCCCATTTGAAGGATTTGCACATTTCTTCCTGCAACCCTCTGAGTTTTAAAACAGTTTTTTTTTTTATTGTCTGTTCTCTGACAAGTCAGTTGGTGGTATCCTGGGAACTTTAGCTGCTCCCTGGTAAAGGGTGGGAATGTTCAGGCTAGTGCTGCTTCTGTTTTAAGGGATGGCCATGTTCAGAGATGCTGCAGCTTGACCAACTGACATCTCTTACTTTGAATGCTTGGTTTGCAAACTCTGAAATGGATTAGGTCTTGGTCACGGTTACCAACTTTAGTGATTCTTTCGTTGGGGAAAAAGGCTCAAGGGTGAGAGGTAACTTTTCCAGCTTATATATCCTAACATAACTTATTACCATTTCCATATTGCTGTGGAAAAGACAACTGTCTTAAAACCTGAGAATTTCTGTTCACTTTTTTCTTTGCTATATGCTGTTTGTAGTGTTACATTTAGATCAAAAGAATTTTGTGAAGAACATAGATCTACCAAATTTCTCTGTATTAGTTTCTGGCAAAGAGGAGCCACATTTCTTGAATCATATTTCTCTAATGAAGTAGATGCCAAGCTGTGTATCACAGCATCTGTTGTTTAAAAAAAAATTAAAAAATGTTAGGAACATTGACTTAAACTTTGAATAGGGTATGTGTTCCATTTTTACTTATTATTAACAGTTATATTTTGGGCGTTTTGTTTGGGGTTTTTGTTTGTTTGTTTGTTTTTCTTTTTCTAATACGACCTTAAACTTGGAAAGCTTTATAAAGAGTGCTGGGTTTGATTTACGTTTTACTTTATATCAAAATGTAATGCAATCAAATGCTTTTAATTGTGCAGTTGATAGACTTGCTTGTAGGATATACATAAACCAACCAAACAAAAACCCCCAAATGTAAATAGTAAAATATAATTGCTTGTAAGAGTATTAAAAAAACACAAGAGCTAGATTCCCTAGCTGTTGATAGTACAACTATTTAATTACTGACAACATGTATCAATGTACTAATGCACAGTCCAGTAATGTGAGAAAATACTGCTGCTGTGCTCACATTATAATATTTAAAAGGATCTCACATTTTCCCCTCTCTTTCCTATCTTTTAGTGAAATATCCCAAGTAATGTCTGAGAAATGAAACTTGGCTTTAGTCTTCAAATCACTAAAAGGAAATAAGTGGTTGTTTAAAGTGGTTAAGTGTTCTTAAAATATTTGTATCTTCAAAGAGCTTTATGCAATTTCCTGATTATGTTTGGTAATGAGTAAGGATCATTTAGTTTAAGGTATTTCTGTTGATATTATTTAACTTGGGAAGGTGACCCTGAGCTGAATTGCAATGTGTGATTTGAATGCCCATGGGCTGCTCTTCACCGGTTTGATTGGGGGAGATTATCTGGATTTCTAATATACTTTAATTACTCTGCTTATATAAATTGTCACATTAGAAGCTTCTTAACTGTTGAGTCTGCTCTGTCAATGATCCACTAACAATAGGAGTATACTGGCCTCTTCCACTGAGATTTGAAGGTTTATACCATCGATGAAAGAACTGGAATGGCTCCGTTTCAACCTACTGTATCTTCAGTAGGAAAGAGTATGTGATCGGCTCCTGCTCCAGCAGGGACTGATGTGTGGTAAATTGGAAGGATCTGTAGTCTTTTCTATTTTGTTAATAGGCTTTTTTTTCTTTTTTTCTTTTTTTCTTTTTTTTTTTTTTTCAATTAAGAGAGCATAATGCAAAGTATGTTTTAGGATGTTTAGGGGTGATGTTTTCCTGATGTGTGTGTGGAAGATACAGAGAACAGCATGGTTTAGGATTTTTGGGTGGAGGAAGGTGGAGTATCTTTTAGCAATGGTTAGCTAAGGTTTTACAGAGAAGCTGTCCTAATTGAAATGCTGCCCTAATGTCTGTCTGTGTCTCCTACAGCCTAAACTAGATGCTCTGGTATTTTTATTTACCTCTCTATAAATCTACACACACACACACGTAGGAAGAACAAGTCCTTTAAATTACAGTCTAGCACCTTAGTCCTAGAGTGTTACAGTGATTCAGGGCTCTCTTGCTTTTTCTGCTCCCAAGCACTAGGGCATCTGCCTGCCTGGCAGCTCTGTTCAGAGGAGCTAGGAGGATACCAGAACTTGGAAGGCTCCTGCTCTCAGATGGTGTAGGGATCTTCCAAGATGCAATGGTCAGATGGCTTACACTAACACGTCCAGCAACGAGCAGCAACTTTTTTGATACGTACAACATCTGTACCTGATTGAACAAACCACTTTTCCCTCCTATGTGGGAGGCCTACAGAAAATATGAAGTGAAGGACTGAATCCAGTGTGTGTCTGGTGGGTCCAAAGAGGCCCGATTAAATGTCATGAAGAACAGAAATCTCTGCACTTGGACCCACTGTAGAGTCCCACCGCTGAAGATGCGTACTTAAACGTGTTTGTTTGGGTTTTTTTTGTTTTGTAAATAACAGACAACAGAGAGCCTGACTGATTAAATATTTGTTACCTAGTGGTTAGGACATAATACTGAGAGGGAAGTGTGGCATCAGTCCCCGTCCCTTGTTTTGGGATTTTGCATTTCTATCCAGTGGCTGACTTAACGTAGAGAGCCCAGTCCCAAAACCAGTCTTCTCAAAACTGGACCTAGGTGCCCTCCACCCTGAGGCTGTGACTCATTGGTTGTTATATTAAAAAAACAAAAAAAAGTGTATTCTGGGTTGTAAAATGAAGGTAGCTCCTGCTGCACCTTGTGCAACCTGCTGGTTTTGGTGTGGCTTAGTCATGATCAGACTTCTGGGCCCCAGTAGGCAGAGGGGAACTTCCCGGTCAAAGGAGGGTGATCTGTCAAAGTGAGCAGTTCGGGACTTATGATTCAGGAGTCTGAGATCTGTTTGTGCCCCACTTTTTAACCAATAGATCCTTTTATCCCTTTGGATCTCTTCCAGCATTTGAGATGTCACTTTGCATATGCTTGACATTGTTGTGCCTGATGAAGGCATGTTGTAACATTGACATAGACATGATTGTGTGTGAGTCTGTGCTATAAAACACTGAAGTACAAATGGATGAATTAAAGCATTGGATAACAAATCCTAGATGTTAGAGTTTTGGAAAGCATCCTTCTTCCCTTGTTAGCCTTCCCTACCTCATCACACCAATCAGTGATCATCACATACATACATAAACAGCTATAATACTCTGACATCCTTTTTGCAGTAAACGTTTAAACATGTAGTTTATTGTGGATTATTGAAGCAGATTAAACTGAAGGAAGAACACTGAAACATGATTTAATAAATACTGAGCTGATGGAGGCACGTTAATGTTTGATAATGTTGTATCATGATTTTTCCAGTTCTGTTTGTACAGTGAGCAGTACAGCTCGGTGGTGGTGGTGATGCTTTCATTACAGCTTACACAGCACTGATGCTTTCATTTTAAACTGCGGGGTTTTTCAAGTGTTTCTTTGAATGGGTGGGAAAATTTATCTTTAGCCTTAAGTTTCTCATGTTTCTAATCTTTCTGAAATCTATTTTTTAATTCCATAAAGATGGATTAAAATTCTGTGCTCTTTTTGTTTGGGGGTTTTATTTGTTATCAAAGGGTCAAAAGGCTGTCGCTCAAACATGATGAAACTTTATAGATAATTTGTATGTATATTGCAGATATGGAAACTACTGAAGTTGAGAAATTCTGATTTGAGGTGGGATTACTTCTTCTGTCTGGTTGCTATAGCAGTCATACCAGTCTTAATATAATGGGTGCTATAGAAAGGTATATAAAAAAAAGAAATTGTGGCCCAAAGAGCTTAGAAGCAGATTTAAAAGAGGACTTGGATGTTTGAATCAGGCTTGGGTAGAATTTCTTCATGCAGGTTTCACAGAAACAGCCTGACTGTGGATGCATCTGAAAGTCTGTAGGTGACTCCATTTTAACCGCTGAAGTTCCCTACGTGCCTAAACTTGTGTGCCCCGAGATCCTAAGGCTGTTTTCACAGCCCTTAGCCGATCAGCAACCAGCTTAGGCACTTGAAGGCCATAAACTAGATGTTGTAGCACTGAAAATTCTTGTAAGCCTGCTGTCAGTGCACCTGCTAAACACGCTGAGAACCAAGAGTTCAGTGTGGAGCCCTGCAGCTTCTCCTACTTCCATTCAAAACTGTGGCCGAGAGAAAGAAGGTTCATCTTTTTTACGCGTTAGATCAAGGGGTGGCATCATTCGCCAGTGATCAGGGAGCTAAAAGCCTTTACCATGAGATCCCTGAAACACACATCTACGACTTTCCACCGTGGAGTAGTGTCAACGTGGTCACTTTTATTTTGGATTTTATTGTAGTGCCATCTTTATTGTGTAACTTCTTTCTAATTTTTCAGCAGAAGCAAATACGCTTTTAATTGTTTTAACGTGGCTTTTGATTTTTTGAGAAACCTGAAGATGGTAACTTTGTTGTGCACGTTTCCAAGTAGCTGACATCATCTCTGTGTCTGGGATTTGTCGAGAGAATGTAAAGCTCTTCTCTCTTCTTCAGTAAAATAAAAATTCTCATTTTTTTTGTTCCCTGCATCAGCTAATCTTCGTATCTCTTTAGTTCCTTATGCTGAAGTCTTCGTAGCTACCCCAGAGCTGAAGAAGCCTCAAGTTCCCCTCCTGTCCGTTGCTGTTAGTGCCTCTATGGCAACATTAAAATAGGACCAAGGCTCAACGTATTTGTTCCCAAAATATCAAAATGAGAAACCGTGTTGATAATCTTCCAGTGACGCAAAAAGAGGGAGAATGTTTGGAGAGGAAATCTCCAAATTCAAGTATTATTCAAGTTCCGTTAATCTGCAGAGAGTACAAAGCCCCTATTACTTGTCTTTGAATCTGAGTGTGGTGATGCTTTGTTTCATTTTACTTTGCCTGAGTTTTCCTTGAAAGAACTGGTGTGTTAGTAGTTGAAATTCTAAGCATCAAAGCCATTTATCATTTTAGAAATACTCATATATCCCTACTCCATCTCCCTAGATTTATCCAAGGGTGTTTGTCCTGCAGGTCTTGTTTTTTTAATTATTTATTTGTTTCAACATCAAAAGGTCATTCATTTCCTTTCAAAAGACTTTCCTGAGCATAATCTTGGGGGTACTGGGCAGCCGAGTTCTGTGGATGCTGTGGCTGGTCTGGTGGGTCTGGGAGCAGAGGAACTGGGAGCACCGGAACCAGGAGCACCATCTGTGAAGAAACCAGTGTCTATAATTACAGTCTGGGAGTCCCTAAGGGTGGTAGTTTGTGTCTCTGGCAATGTTGGTGGGAGGAGAGAGATCTTCTGTCATGTTGGGGAGTTCTGAACAACTGTAGATCAAATTAAATGACACTGAATTAAGTCTGGATGCCAATACGAGACCATAGCACATTATGGACTGGTAGTGACTTGAGTTTCCATTATACAGGCAGGCTTCTGCGTTTTATGTGTTTTACTTTTCCAGCTCGACCTAAAGTTTCCCTCCACTCAGTAATCCAGGCTTGCAAAGGCATGGCTTGTGTTTGCAAAAGGATGGCTCACCATTATAATATATGGATCCAGAGAAATGGCTGTGATTCCTCACCCAGGTGTAGGATGTAGAAAATAATCCCACATTCTACTGCTGTACCTATAAATCCAGCGCAATCCTCACTCAGGTAGCACAAACATTCCCTTCTTTTATAAACCCAGGGTTTATTTCATCTGATGGTAAAATGAAAAAGCACACCTCTCTCTGCAGAAATAGGAAATCCACGATTTAAAACAAGTGAAAACCACACCTATGTTATTACCATTGTAATGAGGCAACCGGTGGTTCTGGAACTCTTGACACAATGGAAAGCTACATGTATGGAGTTTCAGAAATGGAGTGAGGTTTGATGGTGTATTTGTCTAGTGTTAGAAAAATGTGGAAGCCTGAATAAAAAGTAAAATTGTATTTATCCGTATTTTCGTGGAATTAAAAAATTTTGCTTGTTGGTGGAAGTAGCTGGCTGCTTCTGCTGCGGCACATATTGATGCCCCATCGATTCTAAGCATTTACCTTATTGCAAGCATTTGTGTAGGTTACTATGAATAAACATAAATACTGATTTGTACGTGTTGCCCTTCCACTGACACAGAGATATATTACCTTACTTTGGAAGTCTGTACACCCTTCTACTTTGCATAGATGGCTAAAGGAGATGCAAAGCACCCTTCTTCAGAGAGGCAATTTAGAGGAGAGAAAAAGGTCTTCGTGCAATTTTACAGTGTAGTCTGGGTGTAAGTAGGGCAGAATTTGGTCCCATAAGTTTTATTCTCTGTGCTATGAGCCATCGTGCTTTCCTTCCTTAACAAAATAAACCAAAAAAGCCCGTTATGTTTTTACTGTTAAACTATTTTTTCTTGTAATGGGCAAAAATATTTTTTTAACTTGCTTCTTCAGCCGTGCTTTTTACTTTTTCATTGTTTGTCCTCTAGACCTCACTGTTTCTGCACCCTGCTCTTTGTCCTTTTTTTACTAAGAGATGCTCCCAAAGAAGTATTGCTTGACTTTTTATGCTAATCTCGCTTCTATTTCAATTCATGTTGACTTGGAGAATATGCCTTGTAAATAGGAATACCAACTGACATACTCAATATAATCCTCAGTTTCTAAGCGTTGGTTGTTTTCACAGCATCCTTAAAGGGTAAGCTGTCTTACTATCCAAATATCATGGCTGGGAAACTGAGGCTAACAAAGGCTGTATGATTTACGTGAAGCCACAGAGGGAATAAACGTTGGGTTTAGAATTCCTGGCTTCTGCTCCTGTGTTTGGACTGGCACCCTCTCTCAAAGAAATACTTGATTCCTCCTAATAATGCGTGCCCTTCCCTCTCCGGTAAATGTAGCCATTCGAAAAGTAGCTGGTACTCAATTCCCTCTCTGTCTGTCCTATTGAAACTAATAGATGCCTGCAGGCAGGCGTAAGGTATCGTTTCGTTACCTTTGACAGCCCAGTATGTTTTATGTTTTAAATTATGTGTTAGGCAGAATTTTTGGGATACTAATTTGGTCTAATGAGATGCGCTTCTAATATCAACCCTAGTACGGGAAGGCCTTGCAGCCAACCTACTCTTTATTTAAAATTATTCCATTTCAGATGTCCTAATGAGTGCTGTGAGTTGTGTAATTCTTTCATAATTTTCCCACATTCCCAGAAGGGAACTAGGGCATAGGCTTTTTTTTTTCTTTTTTTATTTTTGTTTTGGTTTATTTCAAATTAGGGTGAGCACAGAGTAAAGATCTAGGGGAAGAGTTTTGTGAAACCCTTGCTATTGTGAGAAATGGCAATTAAGAAAAAAATAATATTACGGTGTACAAATGTTAGCGTTAAGGCAAGTCTCGATGCCTCCACTGTTTGCTATTATCTTATAAATATCTCGACTCTGACTTTACAGTGCTGTTTATGGAATTTAATAAAGCAAATGTAATAATGCTGCCTGTGCTTTAATGCACAATCTCAATTGAGTTGACCAGAAGATAAATAGGAACAGGAATGATAGTGCGTTCCTACAGATTGTTTTTAATAAGCACGTTATTTAGTTGATCAGCCCGGTGCAGTAATGCCTCCTATCCTGCTCTACCAGACAAATTTATTAATGCTTCCTCCCCTCCCCATTTCTCTGAGAACATTGATTCCCTGCAGACATATCTCTATTAAACCTCTAGAAAGTCACAACTTCCAAATTAGATTAAGTAGCAGGAATGGTACTAGAAGAATCAAAGAAAATTGAGTGCGTTATTGAATTCATGCCACATTGTCTCAGGAAGAGATGGGAGTTATGTGCAGTGCTAACTTTTGTCCTTACTGTACTAACAAAGCTGTGGGCATTGCTGTCAGACCTCATTGTCTGCAGCGCGTCAGGCTAAAACGAATCTTTTCTCTTATCAAAACTCATACCTAGTGAGCTTTTACAAATGAGAAATAGGTTTCAGAAGGAAGCTTTACAATTGATCAGAATCATTTGCCATTACTTGCTGTACACAACCCTGTCCTAAAAACCCTGCTGACAAAAAAATTTCTAAAAAAGCCTCTGGCTTTGGGCTGTAAGCAGGCTTGCTTGTCATGCTAGCAGTTGCTAAATGCAGAGATTCATTTTAAAGCTGCCTATTTCTCATTTTGATCTGACATATTAAAAAGCATATAATTAATGGTTGACATTAGTAATTAACATTAACTTTATGGTGCTTAATATGCCATCATTCATCCATCAAATAACCGGTATGCATAATGTCTTTGCGTAAAGGTTTTAATTGCACGGAATGATCCTTCAGTTCTCAGGCTCTACGGTGTAAAGTAGTTGTAAATGCATTTTTTTTAAAAATATGTGAATTTTTGCATTTATTGAACCTAAACATTGTTTTTGTTTCTCCCCAGGAGCGTACACAAACGTGTAAGCCAGGGACATCAACCAGGGACGGCGGCCCCAGAGGCGCAGCTTCCATTAGCGGCTAAAGAGCACCACCTTGCTGTCGCCAGCGCTCTCTGGAGAAATTTCTTCCCCTATCTGAAGAGCCAGAGAATGTCACAGATGCCACCTTCCCCACAGCTCGCTGATACAGCTGCAGGTTAGCACTCACCCTCCCTCCGACTCCTGGATTTGGTGCTATTTTCTGGGCCACAAAGATTTGGGGATATTTCTACTTCCGTGTAGTAACTTACCCATGCATAAATGCAAAAGGTAGATTCCATGCTAAATATTTTGACAAGAAGAAATATTGTAGTGTTGAATTACTTGATAGAATACAAACAGATTGAGGACTCCGAAGGGGTTTGAAGCTGTACAAGCCTGACTTCTTCTTTCCTACTAGTCGCAGATTATAATCAACATTGCAAATATTATACAATATAAATGACAGTGACTTCTTTCACTATATCCAGAATTTATACCTTTTTGTAGAAGTCTACTATAATTTTGTGTTAAACTATTCTTTTCATTATGGTTGTGATTCAAAGTAAGTTTTTTAAAATAACATTTTACATTTGAATATGTTTTTAAAAGGGTGATTACACGACTACTGGTTTTTTGCTGAACCTTTGCGGTCATGGTCATAAAACTATTTCATAATTAATTTTGATTATTAATCTTGCTTTCCACTGATGGCTTTTAATCTTGAAGTGTGACATTCTGTATCTGTGGGAACTCCACGGGCAGCAAATAGAAAGAAGTCCCAGTTTGATCTTTACCATCAGTAGGTAGCATTGTAGTCTGTAGTTACAATGAAATCCTGTATCCCTTTAACTAAAATGTAGAGAAGTTAAATATAAAATTTATTTTTTTCCCAACACGATCCGAATTAGCTAAAGTTATAAACTCAGAAGGTAGTGAGATAGCAATAGAGAAGTTGAAAGACCCTTCATTTGAGGCAGCTCTGCAGTCGTTAGTGGGCGACACTAATGAAGGAGGCAGCGTGCAGCGGTGGTGGTCTCGGGCTGCCGAAGCGCGTAGGGGAAACGGCGACACAAATCAAAGGAAGGGGTTGTTAATGTCAAAACTTTCATTCATTTCCAACAGCGTCATATCTTTTTATTTTATACTAAGACAGTGAAATAGCGAGGAGAACAGACCGACCTATTATGAACTCCGCTTAGAGGCAGGGGGAGTGTGGTTGTGACCTGCTTTATGGAGATGTGTTAGGCAGGACTGGGGAGGGGGGCAAACCCTTCCCACCAGGTAGGAGCCTAGAGGTTGCAGCCCAGAGGAGAGAGCAGCTCCCACGGCTCTCCTGCTCCCCCTGCCAGGCAAATTGCCTGCGACTCACGTTATCCTTCCTGTTGCCCATTTCTCCCCCACCCACTTTATGGCTGATGCTGCAGAAACAACGTGACAGTCTGGAAAAAGGCTGGCGCAAATTGCTTCCTCACCTAAGGCAAAGTGGGGACTCTGCGTGACCTCCTTTTTTATTCCGAAATGTGAAGTCCTTCATAGCTTAAGGTAGTCTGTCCCTACACCATTAATTAAAAGAGCTTCATTATTGTTTCTGAAAACCAGCCTTTTCTGCCTAATTCAATCAGTTTCTCAAAGCCTGCAGTTCTAGAAATCATTGTTTTAAGAAATTAATATTGCATTTATGTGTAACTTGAATTGGAGAATTTGGAAACTAGTGAGCCCCTTTATTCCACTGCTCTCTGAAGTCAGATTTCCTGACTTATTTGATGCCTCTCATTTCCTATAACCTAATAACTGCTCAGCATTTCAGATTACATTTTCTTCCTCAGTTTAAATGCGTTTGTCGTTAGCGGCATAAAGAAGGTACTGTATTTTTTATGATGGCAGTGTTAGATATAGATTCCATAGTAGATCTAAACCAACAAAAGTTTATGCTTCATTAACAAAAACTCTGCACAAAGTACTGTCCCAGTTTCTACATCTGCAACTATTATATGAAGATCCTTTTTTTAAAGAGTAAGCTTGTCCGTCGTGCTTTAGTTACACAGTAACTTCTGATACATCAAAGTCTAATCCAAAAATAGAAAGATACCAGCTTTTACTGAGTGACTTCTTTCCAAATACAGTTCTTCATTGCGAGAAGTGTGTAAAAATAACTAAGCAAATAAATAAAACTCAGCCCTGTAAGGCACAGTAATATTTATGTGTACAAGAGAAGAAGTGGTGGGAGAAGGCAAGAAAGGGAGGCCAAAAAGGCAGAAAAGCGAGTTTTTAAGACATGTTTTTATTGCATAGGTGGTAAACCTATGCCTTCAGGATTTATAATCTGTGGTTTTGTGAATATATTTAAAATTGTGTATGATTGCATTCATTTTTCCTCAAGTGTGTCGTTTTGACTTACAAACTCCTTGGGACAGAGACTACATTTTAGCATGTGTACAAATGCTATCTGTTATAATAATTGCCCAGTTTTAATTGAGATTTCTGGTACTCCCAGACTGCATATTATTAATCATAATTAATTTTCAGTGCTTTTTAGTGGAACAGGGATGTACTGAGAAACCATTAACACGGTGCTATGGTTTTGGTTTTTTTTTCTCTTTAAAATCAGGTTTTACTCTCTTAGCTTTGGATATACCCAGCAAAGCCCTATCAACTCTCCAGCCACAGCCCGTTCTATCCATGATGCAGCTGTTTGGATGGGATGACATGGTGTGGCCTCAGCTGGTGTCAAGATACCTAAGTCACCTAATTCAAAACAGGTGAAAAATTGCAATTACTTGTTATTTCAGTACCTTGTCATTCCTTCATTACGCTTGTGGAGGCTGTTGCTTCAAACAGTAATGCTTCATTTGCCTCTGTTAGAGTTCTAGGCTTCTTGAAGTCATCTGGGACATTTCACTGTGGATAGTGGGTGTTATTTGGGTTGGGTTGTTTGCGTTTTTTTGATGTGTAAATAGCTTAAGAGACTCAAAATTTGTCAGGAAGATAGGTAAGTATTTTGAAAAAGTTATTTGCCTTTTATATAGCAAAGCACCTTTTTTTTTTTTTTTCCCCCAATGGAAACAGTGTTGTTAATAACAGATTTTGGAAAATGGGGACCTAGACAATATCTTCGTAGAAGTACTTCTGTAAAGAGCATTACTGCACCTAAGTGAAATGCCTGAACCATAACCTATTTTAATTTGCAGAGTTAGAGTTATCCACCCCTTCTTTAGTTGTTACACTTGGGCAGTGTTGTTACAGCAAGGGAACGCAGTAGCCTCCTGCCCAACCTGCACTTGAAGTTGAATAATGTCACTTGGCAAACTTTCAAATTTCCAGTTAAAAGTACTGGACTTATTTTTCACAAAAACTAAAATCTTCTTCTAAGAAGTCAAGATAAACATTATCATAGAAATCTGAAGATGCTATATAACAAGTATTCAGTGTTTTGCCTTCTTCAAAACGAAGAACTTCTCCAGGAAGCTGAGGAGGATGTGTTGGGCAGTATTGAAAGTATAAGGAAAATGGTCATAAGGAAATGCATGCATTAAAACGTTCTTTTTGGCAAGCTTGGAACACTTTCTGAGTGTATATTAATGTCCACGTAGCTCAGGTTTCTGAGACCTGGTAAATGGATGTTTTAAATTAAATAATAGATTTAGAAAATTTATCACGTTCCTATATTTTAAATGCTAATGTGAAATTTTCACAGAATCACAGAATTGTTTAGGTTGGAAGACATTCTTGAGATCATATAGTCTAACTTGTCCAATGCTCCTGCTCAAGCAGGGTCAGCTAGAACAGATTGCCCAGGACTTTAAGTCAGAATTTTATATACCTGAGAAATTTTATTTGCTTGAAGATAGATGGATGGCAGTGGTGGTGGTGGCTGTTGGAGTGGATTTTTTTTTCCTCTGCTCACCCTACTTCTGAATCCAGCTTTGGAAGCAGGGGAGGTGAGAGAAGAGAGAGAAAGAGGGAGCGTGTCTATGTTGGACTGTATTTGAAAGTGAAAAATGTTGCACATTTTTAGGAGCATAGCTGTACATCAGGGTATGGTCAAGACTATTTTGGTGTGACCGGCAAAGATGAGGCTGTGGCCTTCTTGAAGGGAGATGTTAAAAGAGATTGAATTTAGTTCCTCGTGTGTAAGCTTGGAACTTGGGAGTGGGAACACTCAGTCCTCTGATTTGCCATATTTCTCTTTAATGATCCTTATAGGGTGAGTTTCCTGCAACGTTGCACATAACTAGCACGTGTTGAATGAAGTAGGACTTAAGAGGTCCATATTTTTGCCCCTAAGCTGTGGGGGTTGCAGTTGCCCAGCCTTGGGGAGACTTTTTTCCCCTATCAGTTGCCTCAAAGGCAACAAGGGGAGACCAGGCGAAGGTATGTCCTGACCTCCTCGACAGAGCTGTGAGGTGCTCAGATTTCCTTGTGAAAGGACAGTGACTACTATGATAAGACTTTTTTGGTAGAATTGCGCAGAGTTATCGTACTCTAAACGCTGTCATTTTATTATATGCTAATAAGATGGCAGTTTTTTCTAGCGTGATTCATGTACTTATTTACCTTAGGCAGTTGTAGAGCAAAAGTCATGGAAGTATCTAAGTACTGGGATCTTAAGACTTCATGGTTACTGCGTTCTGATAATTTTCACATCAAACATTCTCAGTTGAAAAGTAAAAAGATTATTTCATTACTGGTGCTGTTACAAACCCTGCAAGCTCTGCCTGGTCTCTTTCAGATTGAAGCTTATTCTGCATATCAGCTCTTTCAATATCAATAATAAAGGTTGTGATGGACAAGCTGTGCCCTTAGGAACGTGCGCAAAAGCTTTGGCATTTCTTTTGCAGTGGTGCTTAAAAGTTCCTCTCCAGATCCGTGTTGTGTAGTGCATGACAGTATTATAACCTGCTTAAACTAACTTTGAGCATCTGGATAAGCTCACTGGTTTAAAAGTACCGCTTGCCGTGCTTCTAGCAGGTAGTTACTATGCTTTCCTTTCTTAAGGATTAGGAGAATATTCCTCTGCAGTTTTAGGAAGATGCTTAAGTGGCCTACCTACCAGCAAGCAAGAGAAACACGAGTGAGACTACAGCAGAAAATGCTTTTGTGAACTGTTGGGGCCAAGTAGCGTAGCTGTGTGCGTAAGGCGGGGATTTTTTTATAGTTTATACATTACTACAAAGAGCATGAAGTCCTTAGGCATCCTTTTTTTCTCTCTTTTGGTACTGGAGTTTAATTATCATTTTTTATATTTTATTTTCCTGCATTTGGTCTCCTTATTTATTTTGTCACTAGTGCTTCAGCAAGGATGTTCAGACAAAATACACCGTTGTCATGAACTAAATGAAGTTAATTCTAACTAAATGAATTTGGAAAGAAGCCCCTTATTACTGTTGTTCAGTGGGAAGTAGAATCCAGTTCGGTTTCCATCTGGACCTGTGTTGACTTTCTTGTTGCAAGCATGAGTAAAAATTCAGTAGAAAATAAGTAGATTTATATGTACATATATCAAGAAAAGAGGACAAGCATTTTTCATTAAAGTCAAAGCACCTAGGACTGACCAAGGAAGAAATCTCTTATATGAAAAGGTGTAACTATTTTCAAGAAATTTCCCTGACCTGAAGCACACCCGGAGCTCACCCGATAGGAATTGCAAACAGGGGGCAGAGCGGACCCGCGGGCCGTTGGCGAGGCGTTTCTGCAGAATCCGTGATGCGGGGCCGACGCGCTTGGGAAAAAGTGGCTCCAGCAGGTTCTGGCAGTGGTAGGGCAGGTAAAACTTTGGGAATACAGAGCAGTAGGGTAGAGAGATTGTGCTTTGAGTGTTGATGCCGGCCTGAGACCTGGCCGGTGGAACAGTAGAGGGTGTTTGGTTGAAGGTCTATTCCCAAGTTTGCTGTGTGGGGGAATGTATACACTTGTGTGTGTAAACATACAGAAATGCATACGCCTGTAAGTATACATCAAGTAGAGCGGTTTCCTTTCTCATCTCCAAGCTGCCTTTTTATGTTTCCTTTTTAGATCTGTTTCTAACATGACATGACTTTATTTGCTAAAGCAGACCTTCTCTTCTCCATCTTTTACTCAGCTGGGACTAAGCAGACATCAGAGCGGCGTGGGGCACCTGAGGTGGCTTTATAGGAGAGGCCGGGGGTAGCTTAAGCAGTGTCAATATGAAGTTCCAGGTTGATTCAGATAAACTATTGACAGCATTATACATCATCAGTTCAGAGAGTTCAGTCATCATCAGTTCAGGTCAAATGATCCATTGTTAGAATAAAGCATGATCATCAGTTCAGGTCAAATTGATCCATTGTTAGAATAAAGCATTTCCCATTGTGTGAATTTTTCTCCCTCTGTTTCATTTTTACGTAGGGAAAACATATGTATATATATGCTTTTATATTACCACATGTGTCATTACCAAATCTATCATGTTCTCTGCATTTAGGCATCAGGATATCGTGAGCAAAGTCTGTAAAGTACACAAAAGGAGTGCCAGTTGGCCTTCCTCTTACTTTATTTCTGATTGTTCCTGTGCACTGTTTTGACGTGTCTACAGCCAAATTTTTGCATACTTTTATTAGATCTCTTTCCATTTATCTTCCACTTGTACCTCCGCAGCGCGCTGGGTGAAGCTTTCTCTGGCATGGGGTACTCATCCTACCAAGCTCTGACGCTACGGTCTTGGTTTCGATGCGTTTTGCAAATGTTCATAGATCAACCGCCGGGTACGCCGGCCAAGACAGATGCTGAGCGAACAGTTGGTAAGTGTTCACATTTCCCTAATGTTTGCACTAACCATTCTATATTGCAAAACTGGCAAACAGTTTCAGCTAATTGCAAAAATGTATTTTTGTTTGTGTTCCTTTACTTTTTACCTAATTACAAAATGTGTTTCTTTACGCTGCTTGCGCTATTTATTGATAGTTTGCCTGCTCTGCATATGACAAATTTATCACAAACAAAGATAAAAGAGCTTGTTTCCTTGGAAGCAAAGAACAAAAACTTGCTCCCAAGGAGACAAGCTATTTTTCCCCCATGGAGAAACTGCTCTGAAAAAAAGTGAAATTCTGAAGTAAATAGTCAGAAATCATGCTGTGAATGCCCTAAGAGAAAAAAAAAAAAAGGAAAAAAATCCAGTTGCAAGTAATTCTTCCCTTTTCTGTATTGGATATTTTGCTTTCTTAGAGCAATACTTCATTACTTCTTCTATAAAACACTGCAGTTCCAATTCCTTCTGAAACAAATCTTCTTGTGACTGTTTTTCATATTCATTTTGTAGACTTTGAAGAAAACCATCAGTAAAATGAAAGACTTGGTTATCTATACTTAATACTCTTCATTCTCCTATATCTGTATTAGAAACATAACTAGTTTAGACACACGTTCTTTGTCTAGAGACATAGTCAGAATCCTTGTACTTTAGACATTTTAAAATCATGTTTTATTTTATGATTTTGGGACTACAGTAAATCAAAAAGCATAACTGTACGCTGGATTTACTGCTGTGCTCTCTTCTCACAAACAGGGAAAGCCTACATGGAGCAGCTGACTGAAATGACAAGACTGATTTTTAAACTCTCGGAAGTAGAAAACATTCTTTCAAAGGCTCACGTTGAAGAGTCAGTTTTCAAGCAAGACCCTAAAAATGCTCTTGTCCAATTCATTAAGGTACCGTACAGCTCTGTGTTAGCCTCATAGGACATTTGAGGGAAAAGGAATTACGTCTCAGATTTTGTTTGGTGTATGAAAGGGAATTACACAAACCTGGTAAGAAACTTAGTCAGTTTATTCATATTTATTTCAGTGTTTCTGTTTTCTCAGGCTGTTGGTAGAGCTTACAGTGGCCTTCAGACGCTCCCTGAGAAATCTGCCATGGTAGCAAAGACTCTGGAGTATTTAGGGGATGTATTAAAGTACGTAAAACCTTATCTGAAGGCAAAAGGACCTCCAGAAGGTCTGCAGCTTACGTATTGGATCATAGGTAATTATTTTGCAAACTCTTTTCTTTCAGGAAATAGTTTTAAGTAATCAGTGAAATGTGACTTTTAATACTTTTTTTTTCCTCTGTGCTGTCCATCTTAATGGGTTAAAAAAGCAAAGTCACCAAGATGTTGCAGTTTGATTTTTAATTTTCTTCCACTTATTTTTTGTTTGTTTGTTTTTTTATTCTGATGTCTAACCTCCTTGTGGCTTGTTTTGTTTTAAATTGCCCCTGCAAATGGGTATTTTCAAAAGGATGATGTTTTCATGTCTTTTATCGCTGAAAACCGCCTTTTTTTACCTAAACAAAACCAGAAGCAATGACAAGGCAGTGAAGCAGTGTTATGACAGGCTACATTGTATTTACTGGAATTATGATAGTGGAGAGGATGGCTTAGGAATGTAAGTTGCTTTGTTTTAGAACTGCTTCTCTTAAATATAGCTCAAATTTTAGTATTTGTTCATTGAAGTGTGGAATTGCTGGAAGATAAGATGGAAAAATAAGAGTGCTGTTTATTATGAATGAATGTGCCGGTCTGACCCACTTACCTTTAAAAATAGAGTAAACCTATATGTATTTTAAAGACAGAGGTGATGATTTGCATATACACGCAGTGTATATCATACAGTGAAAAGCATGACCATGATGCAGAAGGTTCATCAAATGTAATGGGTTTTGAATTTGTAAAATACTTTATTTTTCTATTGCAAGATCTGCACATTTTGATATACAAGCCATACGTCAAATTAAATGTTTTTAACCCTCTAAAGTAATTTTAGATTGGTATTTTCCTTTCTGTCTTGCAGTAGGAAATGATTAATCTTCACTCATGCTGTTGTCTGCAAGAAATTATCCTTTTAAGTGAAGAAAACATTAAAAAAGGTTTAAAAGAAAAAAATATTTCAGTGTGTTTTAATCCCTTCTTCACATTCAGTGGGCTTTGTTAAATTATAAGGACAAAACAAGAAACTTAACAAATCTAACCACCTTCTGTCCATGGTCAGATTGTGTCTTCTACTGCCCCATACATCACAGCAATGACAACAGAGAGTACTTTTAGCAGGAATGAGCATGTTTCTTTCAAAGCAGGAAGCTTAGACAACATTATTAGAAGTATTGTTAAGTGATCTTTCTCTTTCTCTATGATTGATCATTGTGTTTTCTCTCACTCCACAAGATTAATGTTGTTTTGCGTTGCTTTTTAGAGATGGTAATGGATGACTTCTATAGATTAATAATATCTTGTAACAGCCTACTTTTGGTCTTTCATTATTTTCAAAGTCTTATACATATTTTCTTGGGATATTCCTGTATTTTCAACCCAGGAAACTTTCTTGCTTCTAATTAAATATAAATTTAAGAACGTCTCTGGGAACCACTACAGAGGAATCTTGTTTTATTTAATCTGTATTTTGAGTATTAACACTCATGAGTATAGAGTTATTTTCTCAAGAAAAATTACACCTCACCTGCAATAAAGATGTTTCTCAAAGTCGGGGTATTTACACGTCAACACCTTTTTACTGTTTCTTTGCAGCTCAAAAGCAAGATCTTAAAAGTGGCTCAAAGCTGCGCAAGTGATACGTTAATGTGTTGAAAAGA
>JAHREE010000258.1:4043437-4065581 GCA_033628505.1 Tringa tobata
GCTGCTGAAAGACCAAAACTATTTTTTTTATATATGGAGAATAAGGAACAATCTGTACTTTTTGTCTACATTGGGAGAGGAATGAAACCCCCTCGGATATAAGGTGATTACCTATATCCAAGGGAATTGTATTTTTCTATGTACACACATTAAGAGAATTTTAATGTTGATTTTGGGTAAGTATCATAGGCAATCTTGTAAGTAAAGCCTGTATTTAAGGGACTGAATTAAGATTACACAATCTTAATTCTGACATGTTTTTAACTTCCAAATACTCAGACTTTGTCATCTTAATAATTTGTGAATGTGTGCAGGCACGTGTGAATTTTAAGATTGATAGTGGAGAGAAAGTTTGGAAAGTGTAGTGGCACTTAGTGATTTGTGAGACACGAGACGTTCCTGGGAAGAACATCTGAGAACTGAGCAGCAGCCCGATTGGCAGGCACCAGGTCTATAGGTAAATACCTATAGAGTTCACCGTAGGAACGCCAGGGTGTATCTCGCTGCTGCACCGGGGAAACCGAACCACACGATCCGGGGTGTATTATCCAGGTCAGAGAACCATTTCAATAGAAGGGCACCCCAAAAAATGAGTGTGAAATTGTCATAGTAAATTAATGAGATAGAAGATTTCAGAGTTGCTAATATTTAACTAAGATCCTGTGATACAAGAAATATAGAAGTAAAGTGTTACAACTTTCATTTGCCAAGTTATAGCAGTGCTTTGAAGCTGTGCAATGAAATACTCAGATCTCTGAAAGTCAGGCTTCATTTCCAAGTTGTAGAAGCAGCTTTGGTAAGTTTTTAACAAGGATGGTGGGTTTTAATTATGCATTGCTCAGTAAACACGCGTGCCTTGTTTGGGTAGCTGATGGCACCTAATATTAAATGTCTAGAAAGTTATTTTGAAGGTTCTGGGAGTGCTTTTGTGAAGTGATTGATGAATAAATGCTGTGTTTTCTTTTTATCTGCGCTCTTCTCTCCTGAATGCTTCAATTTAAACTTATTG
Organism: Tringa tobata; assembly: GCA_033628505.1. NCBI lineage: Eukaryota > Metazoa > Chordata > Aves > Charadriiformes > Scolopacidae > Tringa > Tringa tobata. The sequence goes on from JAHREE010000258.1 coordinate 4,044,447, forward strand.
TCTTCAGATTTCAGTAAAGTACTTTGCAATGTTAAGCCAACAGTAGCTCTGATTCTTGTATCCTTTTGTGGAAAAATAACAAATCAAGCCGTTCACATTGGAACACTCCATGTGCGTGATGCCAAAATCTGCTCTTGTTGCAGATTGACAGGTCACCTTTTTTCTTTGTGACAAATTTTAGCCTGGAGATGATTGTATTAATCCTGATGGAGCAAAAGCAGACTTTGGCTGTCCCCTTACAACATACTGTTGACAAAAATAAAGTAACAGTACCAATGTAACAGCAGAGCTGTTACCACAAGTTGGATTGGGAGTTGACAAAAGCACATAAAGCTAAATAAAGAAATTGCACAACAGTTGTATTTTGGATGTTGTTTTAGGGTCTTAAAATCTGGACACTTCCCTTTATTTAGTTATTTTTGAAGCTGCCTTTGTATTTTAACTATTGTAGTCACACTTGGCTTTCTAACTATAATTATGACAACTGTTATTTCTCACTTCCCTCTCAACAGAAGAGTCAGAAGTCATCACTGTCCTCTGATAAATTGGGACTCTTTTCAGAGACTAAGACAAATAGAAGCCATTAGTTGAGCCTGGAGAAAGATAGAAATCTGTGTAATAGGCCTCCTGCTGGAATATCACAAAGTTATTTTAAGGTGTATGGTGCTTGCCTTGAATGGAAAAAAGTCAAATTATAGACTCTGTTTTGGTTTGTTTTGTCTTCCCAGTGAAAACTACCTGCAGTTCAAAGGTAACGCTCCACCTCCTCGCTTGGCCTCAGTTCTTGCCTTCATTCTTGAAGTCCTCCAGAGAACCCAGAGCACTGAACTGTGTGACATTGACTTGGTTCTCCCGGCGGTCTTGAAATGCATGGTGTTGGTTAACGAGCCACAAGGTGAGCTGCTGGTTTGCTTTAATTACATCTCTGCAGACCTCTAAGATTTCTCTACTGCTGAGCGTCTTTCATCTCAATATTTAAGACTCTCAGATATGAGGTAAATGAGATATTTTGGCTGGAAAAACTGGATGAGCTTGCTTTCTTCATGAACTGGTCTGGGACTTCTGTCTCCATAAGGCAGAGAAGTCCTGCCTCGTTTCACTCTCTAATGATCTAATTACTAAATTCTCAGGAATCTGAAAAGCATTTCCTTTCTCCCCATTTTTCCCATCTCATTTCTCAGGTTTGGTAACTCTGGAAGTTTTCTTCCACCTAAAGGTTTATATCATTTATAAAGGTTTATAATGCCACGACTGCTTTTCTTTAATTCAAATAGGAATGTTTAAAGAATACAAACAGAACTTAAATTTAAATAACATCTCTATTTCCACTAAGTGTCTGTGTCTCTGCTTTAAGAGGCCATAGTGTGCTTAAAAATTTGTATGTTTAAAGGATAATGGTGGTGAAAAGAAGACTTTTGCATAAATCTGTGATTCGTTCTGTTCTTTATAGCCAATCTAACTGCTCTCGCAGTCATTTCCCTTGCATCAAAGTAAAATAAAACCTTTTTTTTTTCCCCATTTAAAAATTGTAGCCTTCATGAAAGACATCCTCCAGATGGTCAGTTCAAGAGCTCTGTGTGAATCTTGTGATTTTTTCTTTTACAGTTAAAAAAATATCTACAGATATCCTACAGTACATGGTAGAAGGCTGCCAAGCGGGGTCAGGAGGAGAACGTGCCACCCAGCTGACTTCTGTATTTAGGTAACCAGAAAATATGCCAATTGGCAGTGAAGCTGCTGTAAGCCAATTGACAGCAAACATGTTTTTTGAAAATAACTAATTATCCTTAACATACTGCATTGTCACTTGTTTATGGTATTTAAATAGCGGTACTTTTGGCACTGATTTTAAACATAGCTTGGCCAAAAAGCCAGAGGAAAAAAAAAGGAGAGGAGAGAAACATACCTGCTTTCTCGTGGATTTGTGCTGTTTTAAAGGTGTGTGACAGAGAGGGACGTTCCTGCTGCAGTGGGAAAAACTCCTGGTGATGGAGACGATCAGTGTTAGGTGCTGTGAGAGATGTGCGTGCCTAATTTGAAGTGCACATAAGAGGTCAAATCCTCATATGTAATAACCTTAGCTTTATTTTTTTGATTAATTTTGTGCCAAATAAGTAATAGATTATTATAATGTAAATTATACTTATTCCATACCTCTGCAAAAAAAAAAAATTCCATACCTCGCGTGGACACAGCAGAAGAGCTGTGTGAGCTGAGACCCCAGGCATTTTGCAGACCTAGGAGCTGGTGCTCTACTGGGTCATGTCTGGATGAAAGCTCCAGAGAGACTGACTGAAATAGGAATGGATGTTTGTGGGCCGTGCCAGTCTGTCCACGATACATCACGTCCATGGGATGTGTCATTCCCGGGGCGTTACTTCTGATTCGAATGGAATCTGTGATCTTTAAAGACCTCAAACCCTCAGGAAGACAAATGGGTGGTGCTGCCCTGTGGAGCTGATCCTCCCTCACCCAGCGGAGCTTGATAAGAAATGCCAAACAGTATTTCTCCAGGCTTGAATCTAGATCTCTTGTTTTGCTGATTATTGTTTTTAATTATTATTTTTTATTTAATAACACATTAATAGTTTGGTTTTGTTTTGCATTCAGACACTTTGCAAAGTGAAGTGCTCTGGAACAGGTCAGCCCTGGCGAAACAGCACCAGAATGGGCGTGAAAAGCGTGAGATTTTCTAGCACTAGCCTTCAAAAGCATGGCTTCCTTTGAAGAAAGCATTCCATGTAGAGTATTTCAGTGGTGTTTTGTGTGTGTGTGTTTTTTGGCTGGGTTTTTGTTTTTGTTTTTATATTGGTTAGACTAGATGATCTTAAAAGGTCCCTTCCAACCTAGGTGATTCTGTGATTCTGTAATATGAAAATTGCCACGCGGCCAGATGGCTCGTTCTGATTAGACTCTTCGGTTGTTCTTGGCATGTTCTCTGCATCTCCTTTTGACCTTGCATGAAATGCCTGTGCGTGTGTGTCCCCCCCACCAGGCAGTTTATCCAGGACTACACCCCCGTCTACGATCACCGGGTTTTCAGCATACTCCAGACAGTGGCCATCCTGGATCAGACCTTGGTGACCGGCCTCATTCCCACCATCACACAGGCCCTGAAGGATTCGGAGCACAAACAAGGTCTTGGAAGAAACACTGCACAGAGGTTTGGTTTTTATTTAATATTGGGTTTTGACAGCGAGCAGTGGAGGTTTATTCTCTTGAAAGAAAGCAACGTTAGACAGCAGCACCGATACTCAAAAATGAGTTATTTTAAGTGCATTCAGCCAGAAATCTCCTTTCGCTCAGGCCTTTCATGGTTTTAAGCCATCTATATTTGCTAAATATTTTCTGAGATGTTTTGACACGAGGGTCTACAGACCTCGGTAGGATTTCTGCTAAGCCTGGTTACCTCTGCTCACTTCACTACTTGTTGCAAAACATTATAAAGAAGAATTGCTGCCCCAAAGAATTTTCCTCTCAGTCCCTGTTTTAAGGGACTTTATGGGTCATATGTAAAATTACTGTATAATCGGGTATGGCCTGAGGTGCTTGGAAAAGAAATACCCGTAGCATAATTTCAAGAGTTCTCTCTTAATATACGAGAGAGTTGTAGATGTCCAGAAAAGGTTGGCCTCCTCTCTCGGACAGGAGCAGCAGACTCGTATTTCCTGCGTTTGCCCCTCAAGAAGTTAGGACAGAAATATTTGGCTTGTGAGTCCATCCTGTGTTCTGAGGAGATGGCCCACGGGACGAGCCGCTCCGCGCGGGTGGAGGTGTCTCTGGGTGCAGCTGCAGCACTGAACTTTCAGCACCTCTATAAACCCTGGTAGAAAACTCCAGGAAGCTCTGCCCAGGGTGGCACCCAAAGGGCTCTCCCGTTAGTTCTGCTCCCTGGAAGGCTGGTCCCCGACCCTCCTGTGGTCTGGGCAAGGCCTGTGTTTGGGTTAACCACAGACTGGGCCTACTCAAAGGGCCGGGGCCCAGTCCCGCCTCCGGCCAGAGAAGTTTCAAGGGGCCTCTCGCCAGGGCCTGGGCTATAAAAAAAAAACAACCACCCTAAAAGACACAGTTGTGCAAAAATGTAACTCATGAGACAGTAGAGGCTAGTTAAATCGTATTCATTTTCCATATAATGAAAAATATATTTAACTCTTTTGTAATCACGTTATTCACTTTTTATTATCCGCTACCAACAAATATACATTTGCTGCTCCTGAAGGGAATTCAGCCAAGGGCAGGCTGGAGTACCATTTTAGGCAGGATTTTCATACTACCTGCTTTTGATCTTTTGATAATGTATTTCATAGCCAATTTTCATGATTTTTTTTATACTGTTAATAAGGTAAAATTCATCCCTTTACCTATAAAATATGAAAAAAAAAAAAAACGCAGGTTATTTAAACTTCCCAAAACAGATGCTTGGAAATTACTGAAGAGCTAAATTTTTTAGCCTCATCACTTAACATATATATTATCTAACCTGTTGTTGATGTTTTGTATTCATAATTTGTGTTTAGAATGTGCTTCATTACCCAGCAGTCTAAGGTGATCCATAAACGTTTTATTGTAAGAACACTAATAACTGATTTTCTCTTCTCAGTCCTGGCCACTAAATAACATTATATTAATATATTCTGTGCAAGTAATATAGACATTAAAGTGGAAACCTATATGTACAAGAGAAACAAAGCTCAGAAGTTGCATTAGATGCTTATAGAGGTGATGTCCAGTGTTGTTATTGCAAGGGACTAGTATGAAAACTGCAGTTTTGTTTGCTCAATTTAATATTTCCTGACAAAGATAGATAATTAGAATAGACCAGAACATCCGAGGCAGTACTTTAAGCAATAATTATGTTGTCTAGGTTGGAGAGTATTAGAATGAACTTAAGGTGAAAAGTCTCGTCAATACGTACGCATCCTTCTGGAAAACCCTCTTGAGTGGCAGTTCCCTTCTGAATTCCAGGTTTATTTTAAGAAGGTCACTGCACCTTGTTGAGGAGGATGGTCTCAATCTGTGTCACTCCCAGTCTGCGCCCGATGCCAGTGGCTCACACCACTCTGCTGTAGCACGAGGCACAGAGGGATTTCTTACGCAGAGCTAAGATAACAAGGGTGATGAGCTCTGAATGCCAAGCTCATTTGGAAACTCCTTCTTTTAAAATAAAAAAAAATTTAAATATTCTATTTCACAGCAGTTTACTAAGCAGGCTTCTGAAGCACCTTCACTGCACTCCCAGCCATAAACAATGCAGTCCTTATTCTTCTTACAACTTGGCCACGCAAAAAATTCTCACCAAAGAAAGCAGTTAATGATGGGGAGGGGGGAGAAGGGAAGGTACTGTGCTTTAATATCCCAATATGTAAACAATGTGTTTAGAAATTTTGTGCTTTTACTCCTACAATGTATGACATTGCTTAAGTAACACGTTGCTTTTTTTTGCTTTTTTCAACAGAGAAGCCTATAAAAGACTCTTATCTTACCTCCCAGAGGCTGGACAAAATGAGATACAAAAACTGGACAATGAGACAGGTTAGCAGAGTGCTGGTGATTAATCCTTTCCTCTGGAATGTTCCGACACTGCTGATACCTAAAGCTACGCTCTACGACACGCTAGCCAAGTTCTTTTTCTTTATAACGGCAATAAATTTCTCAATTTTGTGGGTTATTTTCCCCAAGTTAGGTATTTATTTTAATAATTTCTGTGGTACTTGAATATTGTCATGCATCTGAAGAGTAGCTTTCAATGTACTGTTGAATGGCGATTGAAAGATACGGCAAACTTCCTACGTTAAAGCACGAGCGGAGCCTGTACTGCTACATACGAGGTAGGATTTCAAAGAATCAAAGTAATTTCACAACTCAGTTCACACTGAGCAAGACCTGACCCTCTTAAGGCTGTACTTTTGAAACTAATATTCAGTATTTTCTTAAAGTCATAAATTTTGTAATTTCTAATTTATTGTTTTAGTAGAATAAGGAAAAAACTGTGTTTTTTAGTACTGATCTCGTTGAATGCAGTGCATTCCCCAGCCCGATAGAGCCACCCTTTGTTTGTGAAGCCTGTCTAATGTTGCACAAAATGTATAGAGCTGTCTTAACCTCCCACCTCTAGTAAAACATTAAAGTCTTTCAGATTCCAGCGTAAAAATCTCTCCTGTTGTCTTTGTGGGTAATACAAGAAAAGGTAAGTTCAGATTTCCCATTCTCTTCCTTTTCAATACTATGTTCTTAAAATTAATCCATAAATTCCAGTGATCCCATGATCTTTTTATTAGTCATTACACTGTTAATTATCCGTTTAGCTTAGACTGGGTGTAAATGGTGTGAGGGGAAAAAAAAAAAAGAAGAGAGGACAGACTTCTAAAGAAAATACTCATTTGGGGAATTTATTCCATTTGATCATAGGTTAGTAATTATTCCTGTTTGCCTGGAAAGTTGGATCTTTCAAATATTTGTCTTTGGGGTCTTTCCAGGACAGGTCTAGCTCTGTAACTTTTTCTATATTTTTTTTTCCTACATTTCTCAGGAAGCTTTCATTAATGGCTGTGGTATTCATATTTTTCATTTTCCTCAATAGCCTGTATTTCTGCAAGCACTTACCGGGCTGTGGGAGTGGGGAAGTTTGCCCTTAATGGCAACACTGGTGAGCAGGCTGCTTACTTTTACAGTTATTCAAATTTTAACTTTATTAATGGAAAGGAAAGATTATTTTTGTGTCTAATAACTCCACGAAAAAATCCCTAAAATCTTGTTCAGAGCAGCTTCTCTTTGGTTACAGTAATCTTATCAAGTCGAACTAGATAATCTTTTTGCCTAAATCGGCTGTCGTTACTCCAGATAATGCAGTAACTAAAAGCCTCTTTAGGCTACTTAATAGCGCAGAACGTGGAGGGTCTTCTCATTATGGAAGTGACTCATTGAACTTGCATTGTAGCTTCTGTACCTGGGAGGAGTTTTATTAATCTCAGGAGGCTTGTGCTTCTAAAAAGCTTTTTTTTTTTTAAATAAATAAATAAATAAAAACTGCTCCAGGGAACATTAATAGAAATGTCTTCAAAATTTGAGTTCCTACCACACAGTGGATTACAGAACAGATCTCCGACTGGAGTATTGCTTCCTGAAAGTAAAAACCTTTGACTTTTAAAGGATAGAGCAGATATTATAACAAAACATTTGATGATGTGTTTAGTAGGTTGTTAAAGAACTATTTAATACTATCTAGTGGTTGGAAGTTTCTGAAAAAGCAACAGGGCTTTATGTAAATGTGCAGCAGCTCCTGGTGCGTGAGAAACTAATTTAAACAGTTTGGAAATTATCATTCTTCTCTGTCAAAAAGTTAATGCGAACAGAAATAAAACGTTTTGCATCGTATTCATCAACCACTGCCAACTGGGCAGTCTGGATTGGTCTAATTATTTGGTATGGATATTTGCAGATGTGACTGACAGTTCTGATAGCATTAATGATGAGATGAAGGCTTGCAGAGTGCTCGTCTGGCCTGACTTACCAAGGAGACACCAAAACAACAGCCCAAAACCAGACAGCAGGCAAGATGAAAGAGCTGATTTTAAGTATAATTTAGAAAAAAGTAAAGATTGAAACCCACCATGAACTAAAAGAAATTATTATATTATGTCTTCTTAGATGCTGTCTGTATAAAGGCTACTTAGGACACTGAACATTATTTAAATTAAACCTTTCTGTATTATTTTCCATATGAACAGTTTGCTTTAACGACAGTACAAATGTCTAGTTTCCTCCCACAGCGCGTGGAGGACTGCTAAAGCTAACGAGCAGGAGATGCTGGAAAGCTTTTACACCAGTTGCTACCCCTGACAAGAGCAGTTCATCTGCATATAGATGCAAAGTGCCTCCTTACTTCGCTTAATAAGCATTAGGAATCGCCTTGCTGTAAATGTGGTGAAGAGGAGATCTGAAAATAAGACTTGCACCTACTGGTGAGTGGTACCTCAACCTCCATCAGAGGAAAGGAACTCAACCCCTGCCCATTCAACATCCACACCTCGGCTTAGTCCTGCTCCCCTTCTAGATCTGAAAAAGTTAAACCATTTTCACCATTAGTTAATTACTCTAACTACAGGATCGCCATACGGCAATGGAGTTTTAACACAATATTAAATCTCAGTAAGCTTTTTCTTCCCCTAAGCCTGTGGCGTGGTCCAAGCCCAACGTCTTTCCTTTAGAAAGGCCAGTAATGGTGAGAAGAGACCTGTTTAAAGTACAGCAGGGTGAGCCTTGGGAGCATTTTCTACCCTGATGTCTCTGGCCCGAGGACTGTTCCAGAGGACTGCTCTGCCCTTTGCAATATAGAGACTAGAGAGCTGAATAGAAACTATTCCGGTTTTATATTTCCCCTGTTCCAGAATTCGGGATAGCGATTGCCTCTGACCCGTTATCATCCTTGTGACATAAACCAGCTGCCCAGTGCATCCTGAACAATGGCAGGCAGAGGGAAGCCTGGCTTAGCTTTCCTTTAGGAACCTTAAAATGATAACTGAAAAAAAAAAAAAAAATCTGTTCAAAATTCACATGCAACTTCCATTAGTCCCACAAAGCTGTCCCTCTAGTTTATAAGAATTTCCCATTTGTTATTGTTATTAAAGAGCAGGAACATGGTAATTTAAATTACTCCTTGCTTTCATTTTCAATGACAAAAAAAAAAATCAAGGGGGGAAAGCACTTGTTTCAATAAAAGAGCTTCTGAAATAGAAAAATTTACGCCTTTTATGCTGGAATAGAGCAGCAGAGCTACGGAAAGAATAAGGTTGTGTGTATCTGTTGTAATTGCACAGCAGAGGAGCTGCCAACAGCACACGCTACTTAGAGAGTCATTTAAGGAACTCTGATGACTGTCCACCTAAATGCAATGTATTTCCCTCAGGAAACAGAAAAGAGGTTTTATTGCACCCTGTTTTTCCTTCTTTCAGTAGCTTTTGAAAATTATGTATGCATGGGTATTTTCAGCTTAATCATATTTTAGAATTTTTTAACTATTACTTAAAACTCAAATTCAGTGTAATCAGCCCATCTGTTAGCAATGCTTATAAAATTATGTCGAAGATTAAAAAAAAAAATCTGATGCAGTGTCAATATGTCCCAGCATAATTAAGCTTGGTTTATGATGAATGACTAGGATATGGCTTTTGTCTACCTGAGCAGCTTCGAAATGGGAAAACCTTTCGTAGACTTCACGTACCAAACGTGAAGGTGTGTAGAGAACAACAACAGCAACAATTTCAACTCAGGTTCTGTGTTCGCAGATGTGATGTCCTTGCAGGCCCTGGGAAATGCCAGCAGAGCAATTCCACGTCACGACCAAATTCACTGCCTTTTTTTCAGTCCATCAAACACTAGCTTGGATCTACTCTCCTCCCTGTAAAACGTCACCCAAAGAGGCATTAAAAATGTAAGTTTGCTACATTCATCAATCATTTTAAAAAGGGCCAACATCACCTGTATGGGCTCGTGGAAAACTCAGCACAGCGTTCCCTTGCAGGAATTGAGGATAATGCTAAAAATACTTACTCTCATCTTCAGTACTTGAAGCAGAGCAAAACAGCCTCGTCTACCCACAGTAAGAGTTAACATTTTAAGCATTTTAATTCTGGCATTGGTGTGAAACAGCTAAATATAATCGTCTCTGTTGGGAAACCATTCTTTATGTGGACACTTTTTGTCCCTTTAAAATGTGTCCTTGAAGGGAAAAAAAAAAAGAAGTTTTTTTTGCAAAAATAAAACTGCAGAAGCCCTTTCTATAGCCTATGTGCTAAACTTCCTGCAAAGTCTTCCTCCCCTACAAACTCTGCCTGCAGATGAAGTGTTTTAACCTTGCCCTCTTAATTTATTCTACATTCTAATTTTCAATAAACAGATGCCGCCTCTTTTTGCGCTTGTTTCCACATTGTTCCACATTCTGCCTGGGTTGTTTCTGCATGTGTGAATATTCAATTATCTATTTCTCCATGATTCTGCAACTGATGTACCGACTGTCTGGACAGGTTTGGGGGAGGGTAAGCGGGGAAGGCAAAACTTAGAAGAAAAAGAATTACAGAAGTTTGAATTCTCCTGAAAGTCAGATACTTTCCCTGAAAGCTGCTAAATTAAGAAGAAAATCATAAGCCACGACTAGAAATGCAAGGATTACAGAAACACTAGTGCACAGAATCAGAATTGCTGCCCCCTGGCTCGTAATTAAGTATTCTTTGGTCAGCACTTGGGTGTGAAATGTTTGAGAGACCAAAGGGGCAGAAAAGGCTGTTGGTGCTGCTCCTTCTGAAAATTGTGTCTTTTTGTGCTAAAAAGCACAAAGCAGCTGATTGCTGTGTGGTTATTTATAGCTAAGAAGAGCTGATAACACGTTAGGACTCAAAGTTGAAGTATGCTATATAGAGGATGAAATATTGATCTTTATGGGAATGACCCAAAATGAGATTACAGGACAGGCCTAAAAGCACAAGGGCTCTTCAGTACAGCTCTCAAGACCCTGTGGCCCAAGAAAGAACCTGGGTGCAGATAGAATTAGCTTTCATCTGAAAATCCAAGGAATTCAGGGCAGAGAAGTGAGGGTTTCCAAGCTCAACAGTCAGTAAGAGCTGCTGCATTACTCACGGCTAAGGAGCCCTCCTTCCTGAAGCGCTGGGGAGTTCTTACCGGTTGCAACCCGCACCGTCCCCTTGCGATGACAACTTGACAACCTTGAGGGGCTGTGGAGAAACCGAGCCAAACAACTGCATTTCAGAGGCAGGGACCAAACCTGGTGGGTTGGGCAGGGACACAGGTTGGGTTCAGAGGTTTACGTTTGCCAAAAAACGGTACCGAGTTTAGAACAGCAGAGGTGGATCTGGAGCTCACGCAGAGGAACCTGCAACTGGGGCAGTTTCAGATGCTGCGTGGAAGAGCGGCAGAGCAAGGACGTGCCGATGGAGAAGCTTCAGCTCCTGCTCCTCCCTGGCACCAACCCACTCTCTGCCTTCTCTTACATCCACACCAGTCTCTTACCTGGCAATAAATAACCGGTTTTTGCTCGCCTGGTGAGGGCTCTGTGCCATTTTCTGACTTCAGGTGCAGCAGAACATCCCAGTCTCTCCTGTAGGTCCTGCAACAAGAGCAGAAAAAGATGCAGATAGGAAAGTGTGGCACAAAAACTTAGGGACTAAGAGATTCCCGTGAAAGACTTCTCTAATCAGTGGAGCTCGATGATTAAGAGCCAGAGCAGAATCCTGACACTAAGAGGAGCATATGTCTTGTCCTCAGGCTCTGTGGCTGTGGAACCCTTAACTAATTTAATGCAATTGCACAGCTGTTTAAAACTGCTCTTCACCAGCACAGACAATTGGTGGTAACAACCTCAACAGCCAAAGCCTCGAAAGGGCAGAACAAACACGATAAATAACTTTCTTGCCAGGCATTCTTGCCTTTTGGTCTTTGAACCCAGAGGCAAATGCTAAGGAAGCTGCTCTCCCACCCTCCTCTGCTCCTGAAACCCAGAGCTTGCCCCCGCCGGAGCCATCCTAATCCCTCCTTCTCCAGAAGAAGCAGCTCAGCACTGATTCAGTAGCTACAGAGCCACAAGGCCTGGGAATAAAAGCCTCAAAAACTGCCTTGAGCCATCCATCCCGTATCAGCCAGCAGGGCTCCGGGCGTTACAGACACTGAGAAATTCATTCTCCCACCACCTGCAACATAGGAATGGTCTGTCAGTGCTGCACCAACCTCTCACCTGGTGTGGGACCTCCAGGACGAGGCTCAAAGCTCCCAGGATCTCTACACGCATCATTTGGCCTCCCTCCTCTTGAAAAGGAGCCACGGAACGTTTGTGTCCCCGCAAGTCAGGCATGAAGTAGAACTGGGAACGCTTGCCAGCCTCCGCAGGGCAGAGTTTTAGCCGTGAGGAGAGCTGGCCCTCGCACACTGATTTCCAGGAGATCAAAGCAATTAAAACAAACCAAAAAAACCAATACTGTGATGTCTCTGGAAGTCCCGTGCAGCCAGAGAAAAGCACTGCCTGGATGGAGCCTTGCTCTGTGCGCGGAGACAGACGTTGTTAGCACTGGAGTTCCTGAGCAGCTGCAGCTCTGCTCTGCACAACCACAGGGAGAAAGCTCAGCAAAAAAAACCCCAAAAAACACAACAAACCCCACAAAACTTTCTGACCTGAAAATTACCAGGAGAGACGATGTTCCTTGAGTGTGCTGCCCAGCTGGAGACGGTGCTAAACACCTCTGTGAGCCTCCCTGCGTCGCTGCCCGGACCCTTCCAAGTGAGAAGATGCATTTGATGTGGGGCTGCTGCTCACCGGATGAAGCCACAGCCGTTCCCGTCCGGCTGTTCCGCCTCTGGAATCTGCAGGAGCCTCGGGGGGGAATCACACAGGTCTGCTCCGACAGCACGGGGGCAGGGAACAGATCGGCAGGTAAAGCAGAGAAGCGCAGAGCACCCGTAAATCAGAAATAGAGAAAGATTTAATTCCACGCTTGGTTAATATTTACAAACATTGGAGTTGTTGTTAAATATGGAAATAAAAGAAGGAAATAAGAGACAGAGGCTGCGGTAGCCAAGCGAAGCCAAAATCTAACAGGTCAGAGCGTTTATTGTGAACTGGCATATGCCTGCAGTATGGAATGGAGACACACTATAGAAACTGAAAGAGTAAATAAATAAATATTGACATTGTTCTACACCTGTTTAGCCTCTGGAGACCAGTGATTTGTGGGACCATATGTTGGACAAAATGAGACTGTTCGTTGATAATTGTAAATGTGGTGACCCCTTGCAAACTGGATATTAAAAATATTAAGTAAATGGCACATTTTAATTATACAGTAAAGAGGCTGTTCTCCACCATTAAAGGACTGCAGCTGTCAGGAGGAATTGATCATATGACAGAAGGTAACATTTATTTGATAGTAGACCTTGGTAAATGACATCCCAAATGATCTTTAGATTCTCAGACAAACACATTCAGTTCAGACTTGGGTTTAACCGTGAGGCTTCGGCGTCTTTGTCTTTCAGCTGAGACAATCTTTATCTGTTCCTCATATACTATAGGGTTTGTTTGTTTTTTACTTCTGTTTTAATCTGCTTTGCAGTATTTAAATTTCAAATGAAGTATTATTAAATGAGAACCTGTAAACGATGGAGTTTGGAATTGGAAGTCAACACATTTGTTATTCTTTTTGCCAAAGGTATTGAGTAAGTTGCATAATTACCATAGTATTATATCATCTTTGTCAACATAAACACAGCTTTCTATCAGCTTTGCAAGTGCCATTGGTGAACAACTGAACGTGCAGACTCCAAAGAAGAGCAGCCCAGGAGGAGCTGAGAGAATTCACGACGCCTTACGAAGTTGCATAAGGAGATGAAGTAGAGACAGGCAGCGAGGAGTCCCCAGCAGAAACGCCAGACGCTCTCCTGGAGATGCTTCTACATCCGAGGCAGCCGAGAGAAACTGCAGACAGTTTCTGTAGCTTCCTTCCTGCACAATAGCTTGTGATCCGACTTTAAGACAAATGTGTGAAGGTAAAGCAGCAGCTCATGTGGATTGATCTTCTCACTGATCCAGAGAAACCCTTCTATACACAGCGTTTGATTTCCTCCCCCACCTCCGCTTCTCATTTTAGGAAGCGGAGGTTCCTTGTCTCACATTGTGCCGATCCTGTGGTGAGGCACTTGCAGAGTCTGAAGGTTGGGGCACGTGAAATAAGGAGCTGGAAGAAAACATGCTGCTATTCCGTTGGAAGCAAAGGGGAGCGTAGGCCCGTAGAATACTTCTTCCTTCCCTTCCTTGCTAACGTCCAGCACCTGCAGGCCAAAGCGGACAAAATATTTCAGGGATCACAGAAAGAAGCTCAAACAAATTTGCTGGCACACACTATTAATCCCAACAGAAAGGAATTCTCAGCTCATTTTCAGACTGTATTTATGGCGATCTGTTGCTGTCCTCGTCACCCACATCTTACCCCGGCTCGGGCACTCGGTAGCAGCAGTGACATTGTCTCCTGCTTCCCGGCAGCAGAACGTGCAGCCAACCCAAGCAGGGTGCCCTGCACAGAAACAGCTCTCCTGCCACAGAGCCATTCGTCAACCGAAGTTGGAAAGGCCAAATAAATGAATGACTTAAAGAAAATGAAGATATATGGAAAAAGGAGATTTTTTAATTTTTTTTTTTTCTTCCAAAGGACTGAACAACCTCAAATTTGCTGAATCTGAAGCTAAAAGGGCTGGGTTTGGTGGTTAAGGCCAGGCACGCTGCCAACAGCTGAGCTGGGACAGTGCACACAGCTCTGCCAAGGTGCTTCTTTCCCCGGTAAGGCAGGGACTGTGCCGGGTAGGCTGCCAGTTCACAGCCCAGCTGGGGACGTGGACAAATGTCCATTTAAGAAAGCAAGATCCCAGGAGCATTTTCATTTGTCACTCAGCGGTATTTAAACCCAGGAGCAATACTGGAAAGTACCTGCTGGTTATAAATGAGGGTGTTGGTGGAGGAGTACAGCCACCGCCTTCGTACTGCCCTGGTACCCCATCTGGAGCACTGTACATCAGCTGGTGAGGCCAGTCTGAATGAATTCTTCCAATAACAACTGTTAGGTATCCAACAAGTCAGTAAAACGAAAGTATACTATGACCAGAACATGGTTTTAACTTCTTACCTTGCACGATCTATTCTTTACAAATCTCAGGCTAATAAGTATTCGTTATAAGGTCAGCAGCTCAACATCTAACACATTCCCTTCTTATGCTAAGTCTAATTTCCAGTCTCATAGGACAGTTTGAAAGTTAAATCCTAAAATCCTTAGTTGGAAGCAAATGAAAATGTTTATCAGCAAAAGTGCAGAAACTGAGATGTAAACAGGAGTTTCTGCCTGTAACTGCCCAGCTGGTGATTTGCTTCACTCACAGATGCAGCAAGGTAGGAATTCCTAGTTTCTGGGGGGGGAATATCTGAAAGGCACGGATCCGCAGGAAACCTGCTCTTACACCAGATGAGAGAGGAGAAGAGGTTGTTGGACAACCTATTGCCTACAGCAGGGATCAAAAAACTTCCATTCAAGCTTTGATGCGGTAAGCGCTAGGGCAGGTTGCAGGCTGACTGAACTTCGTCAAAGAACAACTCGTTAACTCTGGCTGCTCTTCAGAAAGACAACTTGGAGAGGAAGGGGGAAAAAAAAGGCCAAAAAAAAAAAGAAAAGGAACAAGAAAGGCTGAAAAATTGTTAGCCCGTGCCCCATCATCCATCTCTGCAACCCTTTAACTTCTGAACTCAACTGTGTAACCTGAGAATATATACTCAGTATTTTACTGAAACCTTGCCAAAGGAGAGACTCCTCAACCCTGTTTTATTAGAATATCTTAGAATAATTGGATCTAATGGCTCATCTGGAAGTATTTTTAATATCCACAGTATTTCCTCTCCGTGTTTATGCAGGTTCAGCGGCTGCATAAGAAACATCCTTAATCTCTCCACTTCACGTGCATTTTCCTTTCTGAATAACCTCTGTGCAAAACGTATCCTTGCAAAATTATTGGAAAAGACTTTAAAAGAAACCTACATCACTCACCTGGATGCATGCCAAAGGCTCATTTGTCCAAATCGAATAGCCGCCAACTAAATAGATTCTGCCATTGTGGACGGCGACTCCAGACTCGTTTTGACCTAGAGCAAAAAAAGGAAATGGAAACCACTTTCAGTTTTTAATTAACCCTTTATAACACCAGATGTTGCAGTTCTGTAATACAATGCAAACGCACTCGGCAGTAACTGGGAATTCACAACCTGCAACAGTGAAGCTGAAGTGTGAGGGCTGTTCCTGTCCGGAGAGACACCCCGGGATGAGCAAGAAACTGAGGCTGTGCAGGGGACCATCTGCTGCCTCCTCCATGGCATGGGGTTTCTAGGTGTCTATCTTCACAGGTGACAGGGAAGCTCCTCGCCAGCCTCTCGGCCACTCTCACACACACAGCCAGGTAGAGACGTAGGCTGAGAGAGCTGAACGTCCCTCAGGTTCTGCCCACACCTGCTCATCCTCCCTCCAACATTCTCCCAAACAAGTTTGGAAGTTTTGAAGGATAAATACAGCCTTAACAAAAATCACTACAGAGCGCAACATTTACTGAGACAATGCAAAGAAAAGTTTCTCAAGGTGCAGGCTGTGGAAACAACCCACCAGGTGATATCTGAGGAGAGGCTACCATCTTCCACTCAAATATGAGAAAAAACTTCTTCACAGTGAGTGTGACAGAGCCCTGGAACAGGCTCCCCAAGGACGTTGTGGAGTCCCCTTCTTTGAGGGGGGATTTTCAAGACCCGCCTGGATGCAGTCCTGAGTAACATGCTCTAGCTCTGGGCAATCCTGCTTCAGCAGGGGAGTTGGACTAGATGATCTCTATGGTCCCTTCCAACTCTAAAAATTCAGTGAAATTCAGTGAAATCTCACAGCATCTAGTGGTATGGGGGCAGCTCCAAAACAAGGGTACCTGCACTGCGAGCACTTTGGCAGTTGCAAATCAGATGGTTTCCTTCTCAAAGGATGTCAGTTCCTCCAAATAAAAAGATAATTAAATGGAGAGTAAAAAGGATACAAAAAAACTAGTTCTCTTTGACCACGTGAAACTCCTTTTTTAATCCGTGCCTCTCTCCCCAGTGTCCATGAAGTACTTTGATGACCTGACTCAGAAACCAAGCGATCCTTCTCCAGACCCCAGAGACTGAGAAACCCAATGCAATCTCTTAAAGAACAAAGTTGTCACTAGAGCAGCTTTTAAACCTACCAGGAGGAAAATGCCATAAGGGGACTGTCTCATTTGTCAGACGTTCAGTTCTCTGACTTGGCGTTTCCAGCTATCCTGAGCTTCTAGTTAAGCTCCTACATCCTTTATATCCCTTTTCAGTGGTAGATCTTAGAAATCAATGCAATGCCAAATGGAAGAGGATGAAAAGTGAGGTGGGCTTAGTCCTAGGGCTCCTACAGGAGTCTTCACTGAAACGTGTTGGCAGCCAGTACTGTTACTGGTTGACCTCCAAGTCTGCTGCACAAGAGAATGGCCCCAACTTTAATGCTGTCCTGGAAATGCTGCCTCTTCTGCAGAGCTGCTGGTGGTGCTACTCTGAAAATGTGTCACCTGCCTGTCTCCCAGGGGTTAAGGAGGTAGCACACCACAGAATTGTATTAAGTGGTGGTGAAACCTGGTGGCAGGGGCAGTGGGTTGCAGTGCTTCACATGTTGCTACTTTAGCAGTTCCTTCTCATGACGGTCAAGAGGAACTTTACAGATCCATCACAAACTGAGATACTGGAATTCTGTCCCTGACGACAGAATTCCAACAAAGATACCTCCTTTTGTGTCACTTATTAAGAAGATGCTGCTTAGAAATAAGTGATGGTTAGTGGAGTTCACTGCTGTATAATGCCAGCAGAAAACACTATAAAACAATACCATGGTAGAGATGGATCTGCCCGTTGAGCACTCAAACAGGGACCTAAATCTATCAGTGCAGGCAAGCTTTTGGAGAATCAAAAATAAGTACTGGTAACACTACAACAAAGAATTTCTGATTGCTTAATTAAATTACATTTATGTGCACTTTGTTAAAAATTTATCTTACAATGTCCTAAGAAAAATGTTTTGTAGAACACTGAACGCCAGAACAATAATCAAAAGTGTCTTGTTGGCTTCCCCTAAATCAGAGGGAATTGAGGCCAAGTCATGCAGTTCCACATACTAAAGGTATCTAATGGGAAAAGAATTGTTTTATTCTAATAGTAGCAAGTTTTTTCTTTTTGTGTACAATACTCACCTGTCAACATGTTGAAGTTGCAACGCGTCCATTGGTCAGCATCTATGCTGTAGGAGTCTATGTGCCGGACCAGGATCCGATCGTTGTTGTAGTCCAGATCATTCCCACCCAAGACGTAAAGCTTCCTTTGGACGGCAGCCATGGAGTGGTACACCCTCCTCTGCAGCATCGGGCTGCGGCTTAACCACTTGTTCTGGAAAGGAAACGAGGACTTGTCTCAGCACCGCTCAAAGACGTACCCGAAGCAGGAGCACAATCAGAGCAGCGTGTGGGTGGTGTTTCTCCTTACCCTCGGCCAGAAATCACAAGTGTGTACACTTGTGTTGTCCATATGGTAAATATGCACATTTGTTATACCACTGACTAGGCATACTGGACTTTCAACACTTGGTTTACAGTTCTCACATTTAAATGCATTAATTTAAGACTATTTCTTGCTCTGTATTTTTTCTGTTTACCTCATCAGGTTTCAAAGCTTTTTTTTCTTCTTAAGAATTCAGGAGCAAATTCTCCTTAAGCAAAACTATTAGATGTCCCTTTGTACACGGTGCTAAAATTATCTGTACCAACGAGCTCTGTTAGGAGAGAAGAGAGATTCTTCTACCTTTGGTTATTCAGAAGCTTATTTGATCTTATCCTTGGGGAATGAAGCAACAGGGAAAAATAATTTCCTAAAGAATCTTCTCAAATGATTCATGTATTCGGTGTAACACTAACCCTTTATTTGGGGGCACTTACCAACTAACATCCTTTTGCATATTTTTCTTCCTGGTTAACGATATTCGAGGATTCTACCTGTTCCGGGGAGGGGCAGGAGGACACGGAAGGAGAGGGATTTTAAACCTAAGAAATTGCTCCTGCTGCGCTCACCGAATGACACAACCTGGCCACGGCTGAGATTAATTTCTTTAAGTGGAGGCAGTTAAAACCTGGGAGGAAATTCTTTGCGTTACACGCGCGGTAACTCAAGAGCCTCTAACGCTCCCGCCTTTTAACCTCCAGAAGGCAGAGCCGTACGTTTCAATGTGTCAGAGTTGAATATTAGCCATTAATGTTTGCATTAGTAGTCCGGTCTCTTAACGCCAGACTATAGGCACCATCTGCTTCGCAAAGCCTGCCCGCATCCCCTGATTATATCTTCAGCTTCCTCCGCCGCCGTGCCTGCCAGGTGAGCCGCAAAGCACCGCAAAGGCAAAGAAAAGGGAGGGGGCCCGCTGGGGTCATTTCTAATAAGCCGAGGTGTGAATACTAATGAGCGGCGGGGAAGCAGAGGTCACCCCAGCCGGGTTGTTGGCAGGTAGCTGTGTGCTCGGTGGCAGATGGCAGGCATTATCGACTCGCCACAAAGGCCTCGCGCAGGAGCAAGCGCCGGGACGGAATGATGGAGTTATTGAGATTCCGTGCGAGATGCGAGCAGATGTGAGGGTTTCCAGTACCCACCGTAAACAATATGCCGGCAGAATTTTTAAAAAGAGCTTGTGTGTACAAACACGAAGCGGGGACCTGGTTTGAAGAATGCGAGAGCACACGCTTCCCCTTGTAACTCTTTGCACGCCGGGCCGGGGCTCTCGCCGTCGGCGCAGCAATGCTGGGGCAGCCCCACCACGGCTATTTTTTGGGGGGGCAACTTTCAGGTCAGCAAGTGAAGAATCCAAGCGAAAGACGCACCGTAGAGACACGGTGGCTAAATAAGGGCGTCCCCCTCAAAAGCACAATCAGGTTGCTGCCTGTAATTACTACCCGGATTTAGGAGAGAATCAGCATTTATACAATCGATGCAGGAAATTGGCACCTCAACAATAAAGAGGCAGGTGTGGCGTTGCTTCTTTTCCGCCGCAGGACCCGTATGTGCTACGCTTCAAAAAGTGAGCGGGAGCCACAGAGAAGTACCTCCTGGCACAATTTGGTTCCAAATACAGCAATCAAAGCCCCTATCCTACAATCAGAAAAGTCAATATTCTTCCACGCAGGTGTAAATCAGGCAATGCAACTCTGATTGCAAGCTTAGGACTTTTAATTCCTAACACACGCAAGAGGGCATAACCATGCCCTAACCCTCCGAAACGGTTACTGAGCCATGCTAACCTAATCAAAACACATACATAATGTATGAAATAATCCCTAAAAGATATTTTAGGTGCTTGGGTAATGAAATGATAGGCACCCTTGCAGTCAGCAGAACAAGTCACGGGCAGGTAGTGTAGTTCTGAAACTATGCAGAAAACAAAAAGCCCCTATATGCAATTCAAAGCAGAAACACCAATGACAAGGAGCAGTTTTGTGACACTGACTTTGAGGATACGTTGCCCAGGGCTGCTGGATTACAAAAAAACCAACGAGCAAAATTAATACTGATAAATACAGGGGATTTAAAGCACATTTCTGTATTTAATCTAAGATGTTTCTAACGCCTACAGGCTTAAAAAAAACATAATAAAAAGTCAGGGTCTCCGTTACTCTATTAAACTCGCACATCAGGACAAAGTGAATTTAAACCACCACTAACTCAAAGGGTCAGCATTTTTAGCCTTACAAAATCATCATACGGATTTGCTAAGAGACCCGTTTGAAGCAAAGCACATGAGAAAAAACAAAAACAAACCCACACAACACAGATACCCACCTGCTTAGGATCATAGACCATGAGCCTGTTTTGATACTGTGCAGTGTTTGTTACTCCTCCTATGAAAGAATTTATACAGGTTACAATTTTTCGTATGAGCAAAACCAGGACCAAGATCAGGCACAGCAAAATACCCAGCTCCTGGGTTCGTTTGCTGACATAATGACACTGCAAACCGCCACTTCGGCTTACGTTCCACTGTGCTTTTTAATCTGGTTACAAGGCAATAAGCAGCGCGTTTGTCAAACAGCTAGAAACAAAACGGCAACAACAAACACTCCCCCGCGCTTCTCCCTTCCTCTGTAAAGCTAATTCTATGGGCTAAAAACGAGATAAAAATTGATCTGTTTATAAACGACTGCGCATTCAGCCACCCTCGGGATGAGGGTAAAACCTGTCCCTGTTCCAAGGAGCGTGCACCGTGTGAGAGGGTTTAGAGGAGGAGGAGGAGGAGGAGGAGGGCTCGCACCAGAAGGGAGGAAGAGGTCGGAGAGGAGCTCTGCCTAACCAGGAGCGTGTGGTGGGACACCACTGCCAGCTGGAAAGCACAGCACAGCCCTGTGCAACTGCACTCGCCTATAGATTGGAAGGAAATTCTGTATTTAGTCTGTGTTACAGAGAGAGAACCTGAGAACATTACATGAGAACAGCTCCTGGTTTGGCTGTAGACTTCTGTTGGGAGGGCGACCAGA
>JAHREE010000258.1:4079823-4183594 GCA_033628505.1 Tringa tobata
TTTTTTTTTTCCTTCTTCATTTATTTTATTCATAAAGTGGAGAGAGGTGTAAAGGGACCAGAAATTAAGCCAGAAAAGACAGACACAAAGAAGAGGTTCTCCTGGTTTGGGACTGACAGAAAACAGGGAGGAAGACACTGAAACTGCTCAGCAATTGCAGCTGGTATCAACAGCCAAAACTAAACATGGCCTTTAAATTACATAAAGCATCTTGAATCCAACCAGCTCTAAGAAGAGGCTAGGAGGGGCCCAAGCCGTTTCAAGAACTGTTGTGTAAGTTATTCTTGAAAACGTCCAGTGATGAAGATGCCTGAAATTCCTCAGGAAAACCATCCCCACACTCGGTTATCCTCTCAGACACATTTTCCTTTTACCCATCTAGCAGCTCTCAGCCCTTCGGCTCACTGTCTCATTTGCCACCTTTGGGTTTATACTCCAGAGCTCAGGAACCCCCAGACCAACCCCTGAAATCCCCCCTTACTCCATCCCTCTGGGATGAAAAGCACTCTGCTACCTTCCTTTCCCCTCCACCTCTGATGCATTTTGTTACGTGTGTTGCAGTCTCCTCTATGAATGAAAAAGTCATCTTGGGTCACATTTTCTACACCTCCGTTGCTTAGCTCACCAATCTCTTATTGAAAGGAAATGCCCCTCTTTCATAATGCTTGCTGCTGAAAACTAGATAAAATCTTCCTCTTAAGGCTATAGTAGCAGTGAATAGATTGGAAGGGTTACTTTGATCACAACAATCTGTCCTTCTTGTTTTTACATCGCTACATGACACTGTTGATGCACTATGATATTGCTGATTCATGTTTAAGCTTATGCCTGAATACTCTTCCCACCTCTTTTTTCTGCAGAACTTCCACAAATTGTCATTCTTTCTCTGTCACTGCTGAACTCTCTACTATTTACTTCAGGCCTGTGCTGCAATCTGTCAATCCTAATTATCTTCTCAAAAGTGCTAGAAAACTATCCCACCTTCCGACTGCCTGAAAAGATAAAACCTATATTATTTTTCATCCAAGTCACTAACAAAGACACTGGGTGAGGACAGACTCCTCTACTTGAGACTTTGATTCATCCTGAAAAACAACTTCTGGAGCAGGAGTTTCTAACTAGTTGTGTGATAACAACATTGCCAGTCACAACTTACTGCCCTGTACTGCTCATTGGAATCTCACATGCAGCGGCTGGAAAGAAAGGCTTCTGTCTTTCTCCAGGCTCTCATATACACATGGTATATCCATTTTACTGCTCTTTCTATATTCTGTCAGAGAGGGAAGATGACAAATCAAAACCACTTTTTATTAAGATTCATTTGAAACACTTTTGCTCCACTGTGCTATTCAACCCCAGTGAAACAAAGAATCAATGAAGAGCATCAAAAACTGCAGCAGTAGTTCAGTCGGTGAAATGCTGTACTGAGTTTCAAAATCTGCATTAGCTCCTTGTATTTAGACTTGTTAGTAAAAAAGGCATTAATTAAATACATTTGGAAGTGTTTGTGGGCTTGAAATCTTTGAGCATTATATTCACCGCTTCTAAATCCACCAAATCCACGTGTCAGTTGTCTCCTACTGAGCGGTTTTAGGCAACTCCCTACTCCATGTCTTAGGCCATGTGAATTATTCCTTAAAGTCTTCAGAGGCACTTAGCCCTCATCATTGACTAGACACTTGAAATTGAAGTGGAATTCAAGCTATCTTCATCGTGATGAAGACACCAACTGAATGATGTGTGGGTTGCTATATTGAAAGAGAAGAATTCAGAAAAACTCAAGTTCTATCTATCATCGATTGCATCCAACAGATTGGTTTCTTTTGCTTATAGTTCATGCCTTCACTCACATCTAAAATGGCATCATGGAGGTACCACCTTTGCTATAATGACAGATAGTACAGACTCTTAAAAGACATGCACCAATGTAATGCAGGTCTTGGTAACCACAAGGCTCTTAAAGAAGTTTAACATTAATGCCTGTCCATGTCTTAGAACTTCACCATTTCTCTGTCTTTTATTGTCCTCCCTCCCGCCCCCCAATAAATACTACATAAACAGACAAGCAACTCTACATACACGCACACTTTTCAAAGGCACAGTGTCTGATCCATTTCTGCAAATGGGATGTGTGACAATCTGCAGCAGAAGGGCTGGACATCTCCATCACAATATATTTTCTCTGCTGCACTGATGTTTTGCAAAAGCGACGTGGTTCATACCGGGTTTGGTCTGCACTGAGAATATTCCTGGAGTTGTAAAAAATGTTTCTCTGAAACTACTAATGCTTATTGTTTCTCTAGAGTAGTAGTAGAAGAGTAGTCAGGCATTGGAATAAGCTGTCCAGCGAGGTGGTTGAGTCACCATCCTTGGATGAGTTTAAGAGTCGCTTAGATGCGGTGTTGGGGGATATGGTGTAGGGAAGAACATTGTAGAGTAGGGTAGATGGCTGGACTCGATGATCCCAAGGGTCATTTCCAACCTAAATGATTCTATGATTCTAAAATCACAGGATTTCTAAACCACCACAAGGATGGTGCAAAGTGACACAAAGAGCCTGTCGGCGCTCACAGCAGATGTACAATCTATTCCCAGTCTTGAACCAAAACTTTCTCCATCCTTTCCTACACTATTTCATCCCCACTCATCTGTCCCGCATCTTTATTTATGAAAACTTTTGAATCTTTCCAAATTAAATTTATTGCAACATCTTTGGGATCCTCTACACACTGCACCTAAAGGTATCTTTCCCTCCAACCTTTCCCTTCTGACAAGCAACCGCAGCAGCAACAGGGAGGGTAAGGTGAACCATAGGCTGCCTTTTGTGTAGGTGGCCACTGGCTCTTACCAGCTTCCACGTCTGAGGTCAGTTTGCAGTGGAGTACTGCATTAAACTGTATGAATTTAGAAAACAGGGTTAAGAACCCAGCACATCACTATATCACCTGGATGGTCTGTAGGCACTTGATAATGGGCAGTAAAGCTCCGCTGTGTCTTAGGGAGGCAACTGAGGTCTGGGAATCACAGTGTGTTTAGAAGCTCCTGTCCAAATCAGCTCATGCTGAACACGTTGAACACAATTTGACTACAGTGTTCTGTGTGACCCACACACAATCGGTGGCACTCCAAAGCAGAAAAAAAGGTCATAAGAGCTAAAAGCTACAACGTTTTTATCCCCTTGTCTTGCTACTGATAACGACTGTTACTCGAAATGATTCCATTTTGGGACAATACTTAAAAATAACTGCTAGGAATATAAGCTACAAACGTAGGTATTTATATGTATATCCATAGGGTGCAGGACCAACTCCTAAATTGTGACACAAGGCTATGGATCAGGTCATATGGTTTTAGGGACACTCAGAAACTAAGCCTTAGACTTATACCCTTGCTACACAGCACACATTGTTACGGTGCTCTCTAGCAGAACGTGGTGTCCCACCCTATGGAGACATGGACGAAAACCAAGTTATCTGTGTGGCTGATCAGATATTCTAGTTACTGGGTGGTGTGGCAGCTATTGGAAGGCTGGGGAAGTTGAAAAGAAAGGAAATTAAGCTCCCAAACAAGTATTTTGCTTGTAGTAGAAATAGTCACTGATAGACTATAATATAGTTCTAAATTTCCTTCAGTGTAAAGGTGGCAAATAAAACTCATCAACATATGGCAGAAGCACAAGCTTCCATGAAGCGTATCAGCAAACGTCTGTGTATTTATCAACACAAGTTCCACCACCTTTGCTCAGTTTTTGTTTAATCCAGACTTAGAAACCTGGTGCCTATACATTAACTCCAAAATTCACCCTGCCTCTACACTAATTATAGCGCCTATTTGTCAGTCTCTCTGGCAGTAGTGATTAGCAACTATAATCAGTATTGGCAAAATAAACTCAAAGCCATTATACACTTTATGACACTGCAAGGAAAGACACTCAGACTTCTCTAAGGAGATACCAACAGCTCTTGAAGTTACAACTGTGTTTAAAACGCAAACAAGTAAGCAAGCAAAGAGAGCAGCCACGATTTTAAGTTTTAAAATATTTGTATCACTGCTAAATAATTTACAAAAATAAGGAAAGACTCCTACGCCATACAGGCAAATTCTGTTTAAACTGCTAGAAGCTTCTTTTCTATTAATTTTAATGTATGAGTGTGTGAGAAAAGGAAGCTACAGCCTAGCGCCTATATCAACTTTAATAAATAATATATTTTGCCATATTCATCTTCTAAACTAAGTAAATGACAAAAGTAGACTCTCAGAAGGACAAGATTTTCAAACCAGATTAATTCTCTCATTCTAAAGCCTTAACCCACAGGATTTCTCTTCTCCAAGGTTACATTATTTGATTTAGCGATGGAGTACATTCTCAAAACAGCAGAAAACAGATGGAAAAATACACTGTGGCACAGTTGGAGCATACATCTAAACACACCTGTGTGTTGGATTCTGATTTCATTGCATTTCCAACTGCTGCTGCTGCTTCCAGCGTGGTGCTTCCACAGTCCCAACCCACACAGCCTCAGAGCTCGGCCCTTCCTTCCCTGCTGTTAATGGTGCATGTACCACAGCCGGAGAGGGCACAGAGGCAGCGAGGTTAAAGCTGAATTAAAGAGTTTCATCCCTGTTGAAGATAAGCCTGCAATAAGTAGTTACCTGGTCTCTTGGGCTGACAGCTATCCCAGGAAGCAGGAGAGCCTGGTGCCCCGTCCTTGCCCGTTCAGCGTTCCCCTGCCATCCTCCTCATGCCACTCTGCTGGGAAACGCTCCAGACCTTCACCTGACACCACAGCAAGCTCTCTAACCAGAAAAACCAAGCTACTTTATGAGTGCAAAAGCTTAAGATACTCATTAGACCCAGGTTCACTTGGAAACTACTTTAAGTCACAAAGTCGACATCGGTAAAAGTTTATAACCACAGAGCTCCAAGAGAGAAAACGCTCCTCTGAGCCTCTACTCCATGAAAGTCATCTTGGCCTGGTCTTTAGTCGATGTATTCATGTTCTAGCCACACAGACTGCACAGGAATTATGCTAGTTTATACCAACTAAAATCTCTAATAACTGAGATGGAGCCAAAAAGTGACAGTGGTGGAAAAAAAATGAGGCTTTTGGAGGGTGGAGGTTTTTTTAGCAACAACAAATACAAGGAAACATTAAATTTTATAAGGTTTCGAAACAATGAATTCACACTCATTAAAACAAATGGAAATCTTAAATACAAAAACATAGTGAACATTCTCATTTTAGGAGAAAAGACAATTTTAAATATGTAGAAGTAGAGGGAAGTATTTTCCTGGACCAATATCAGATATATTCGACATAAATTATCAGATTTCTGTGTGACAATCTGATGATGATATATAGCAGGGAAAAAGAACCCAAACCCTCTTCTTTTAACACAAATCTGACCTGAGCAGTCCTTCTGTTGCTTAAGTTAAGCAAAAATGTTATGCCAGAAAAAAAATCAAACTAATGTCTTTGTATGGTTAGCATATTGGACAGTGCTATAGATCTGCTATCGATTGATGAGCCAAGAGGAGTCATGGAAACAGCGCAGTCACTACAGCAATCACTTTAAGGCACTGAGGGAACTTCAAAAAGCAAAACTTGGAGTTTACTAGTTCAGGGGTTTAAATTCACTACAAATAAATATTTTGGCTATAAACTTGCACATGATTTAGCCTCTCCCTGGAGTTTACCTAACTCAGGAAGCCTCAGGTACTCCAGACAGGAACCTCTTGCCTAAAAACCGCTGTCTGTCTCAGTTATCACTTGGCTCTTCAAATCTCAACTCCAGGAGCAGAATCCATGGATAAACCAGGACATTTACTAAAGCTCTGAAACAAAGCCCACTGAAGGCTACGGAGAAACTTCCACTTTTAAAAATGAACAGAGACTTCCAGAGGGCCTGAATTTGGATCTCTAAAGGGTCTCAGCCCTTCTCTCACCAGACACTACAAAGGACAAAACCCGGAGGGTTCGGGATATCAATGTGAGCATTTTATTTAGGTGAGGTGAACTCCATGGGACTGTATCACCCACTTAAGGATAAAAACATATGGGTGAAGAATTATTTCTGGAAAAAAACAAACCAAACCACCAAATGCAGTTTTTTTAAAGCCAGGAGTATTTGGTTTGATACATGAATATTGTTAGAAATTACTACCTAATGAGGTAGCACAGCCTCCAGACTCGCTTTGCAATTGTATCAATCAGGTACTACCTTAGAGTTGTGGGCAGCATAGAAAATGAGTGGCTCAAACTTAGATGCCAGAGAGCCTTAAAAGATAGAAATCTTCTTCTTCTTTTTATTTTGAATTAAAAATGTGCATAAAAATAAGACTGTAATGAGCTGCATGTAGAACAATCAAAATTATGAGGTATTTGCATTTCTTTTGCACCTTGAGCCAAACAGCTACAAAATTATGCATAGGATTCTCTCAATCTGAACACAGTAAATATTAATAATCTCTGAATCAGCAATGAAATGCCTTTTGCCCCCGAACCTTGAAGAGAGACTTTCCAACTCAAGAAGTTGTAGTACAGTGACTGAGAGCGTATTTACAAGGCACGAGGCTGAAGTGTACGCATGTAGCCTGTGAAAATAAAGCTGTGCCTTCCCCCCCACCCCTCTTTACACAGAGACATTTTAAAATTACCTGTTTGTCAGTTTTACAAATGTGTGTCTCTGTAAGCAGCCCCCTGTGTGGCGCTGCCTTAGCGAGCGGGCACGCTTTCGTTTGCGCATCCGGATTTTACAATCAGAATTAAAACATTTGCTCTGTTCAGGGTGAGTTGATAAACAGGGATTTTAAAATTTTTCTTCTTTTTTTTTTTTCTCTTTCCTCCAACGTGAAAAAATGAAAGAAAAATGTTCTTCTAGATGTATTATGCCTTTGGGCTCCATTTGAGGGAAGGGAAAAAAGACAGAGAAAGCTACTGTGAAGGTCACAGAGAGAAAGAACTTCCTCAGGGCACAGAATAAATTAAATCCCAAGGAAAAAATAAAATGTGATTTCCAGAGTGTGAGGCACAAACTCAAAATGACAATGATTGACAGCCAAACTATATCCGTGCAATATCGAAGACTGCACGTTCTCATTTACCTCAGTGTAGCCAGCAAGCGCCCATTAAACATCCGTCTGATGCCCAAATTAACCTTCTTGGCAAACTGAAAGAGGCACAAACTATCATAATCAACCTTTCATTATCACAGCAGCCTCTAGTTAAAGGGTCAGAATAATTGTGCCATCAGAGCCCTGATTGTTTTCAATCAACAGACGACTGGAGTGACAGCTCAGTGATGGAGTAGTTTGATGAAACCGCACCAGGCCTAATCAGAGCAGATGAAAGGAAGGCATGATTGGTGCAAATGAACAGTCGTGCCTCTCTTTTTCATTTACAATCTGAAATTACTCTTAAATTTACAGGGTTTTTTCTCCCTTATGAGTACCTCTGAAAGAATGTTTGACTTATTATGAGTTCTGACAGTGCAGAGTTATAAAACACAGGTAGGGTTTTCAGCCCAGGCTTTAAGTGGGTATTCAGCATAATTTTAACAAATTCACTCTCGAAAAGCACAAAATGACTAAAGACTTCCAATGACCTAACCTTTCAGTGCTGTTTGATTAGCAGAACAATTTATCCCGGCTCACATTCTTCATGATAAGAGAAGATAAAAAAAAAAAAATGGGCAAGGATCTCTCGCAAATGTTTTCTCTTAGCCAATATATTTATGGCATTATTGCTCTCCTATTCATTCTCTCACACACACAAAAGAAAAAAATTAAAGAACGCTGCATTAATAACCCTTTTCCTCTTTGAATGAATAATGGAACCTAAGCAAGGGATTGTTTGGAGATGAAAGCAGAGATCAATTATCATGCCGCTGACGGCATTAATATTTAGTTTTCTGGTGGGTTGGATTGGTCATTCCCACGTTCTAAAAGATGGGAAATGAACTGATCCCACTGGGTGTTTCTCACCTTACTCACCCACACAGAATCGGGTGCCTCACAAATGAAAAGAAAAAAATTAAAAAAAAAAAAAAAAGAAGAAAAATTGGGGGTACCTTAGGCAAAATTTGGAAAGAATGGAAGATTCATGTTTCGTGCACCTCCTCAGCTACAATTTGCTTCCCCTCCCAGCCTCATCCAGCTCCAGCCTCACGGCTTCCCATCCTCACAACTGCGCTGTAAGGAAGGGGAGATACATCAAAAGAACCTCTTTGTACCTCTGAAGGAAGCAAGTATTTCAAGTGACAAGCAGTAAATCTTTTGTTCTGTGATCTTGGTCATCGCGAGATGTTCTCTAGTCTGTCAAGCATCACAAAACATGTACAAACGTTCAGGTCAGCATACCAAAACAAAAACACAGCTTAGAAGAAAAGATTAATGTTTGCCTGAAGGGGGAGTGGATAGAGAAGACTGATCCAAACACCAAAGGCTTTTAAGAAACTCTGTTTCCTTTACCTTTTCCTCACCCTAGAGAATGGAAGTTTTAATTCCTTAAAAGTTTGGGGCTGTAAGCAGAACATACAGCTAAGTGACAACCACACAAGTGCCCTAAGCTGAAGAAGCCCTGAGTAGGCTTGCACATCCTTGCTGACACAGAAAGTGCCATTTTCACGTGTTCCCACTTCACTTTAAATTAAGTTTCCTGTTGGTGTAAGTAGGTTGATGGGACCAGGCTCTCTGGTGCTTTTTCTTTGTGTAGTGAGGAGTCTTACTACCCTCAGATAGCATGAAAGCTCCAATCCAGCCCAATTAAGGAATATCTATTAGCTCCAAGTCCTAGATAAAAGAAGCATGATGAAAGTTTCTAGTCTGCCAGTAACAAGTACTTCCCCCTCCAGTGTTTCCACTTGGCTGACAGCTGAGTTCCACCTTTCCTCCTCTTTCAAATGTTACAGTGCCCAACCTTTTCCAAGTATAAAGACAGTGTTTACAATATGCATATGGATTTAGTCAACTCTTGGGAATGACCCCAAAATACTCCTAATGCGCCAATGAAGAAGGAAAGTAACAGTTTGGGAAGTTGTCACTATGTGTTTTGTTTGTTGGATGGACCGGAGGGAAGGCTCAGAAGCAAACATGCCTCTCTCTATAGAAATAGCAAACAAGGATCACACCACATTTTCAAAGATGTTTTCGTACTGTTATTTGTCCCCAACTCCTGCCCAGCCATCCCCACACTAGTGCTGCACCCCTGCTTCAGCAGTGGCACTGGCTTTGTGCACAAGGGAGCCCCCAAAGAGCGTTCCCAAAGGGGAGTCTGAGAGGAGAACTGGCAGCAAAGACAAAACATGTGCATCCTTCCAGACCCAACCATAATCACTGCCATCCACTCACAGACCCACAGCCTCACAGCTGGACAGGGCTTGGAGGACCGAGGGATAGGACAGTAGGTTCACGCAACAGAGAGGGAGCCAAATTAAGTGTTATGGCTTCAAGAAATATATGGCCCAAAAGGAATATTAGAACACCCCAAGGTTCATTAGATCTGGAGAGTGAAAGGACTTGTTAATGTATGTCCCCCTGACCTCTTCTCAGTCTGCAAAAGCTGCAGTGGATTCGTCCAGAGAACTACTTTAGTAAGCTCTTGGTCTGCTAAGTAAGAAATACTATACTTCTTGGTTAGAGTTTTGCTGGTTTGGGACCTACGTGAAGTTAAGAGGACAACCTGCATCTCTCAGAACACCAGCCTGCGGTCTGTGAGCCACTTTCCAAAAGGCAGAAATTTGATTTTGATCTTTCAGCACTGAATAACACACAGGAAGCAGAGCTGTTGGCCAAAGCGTGTCTAGCAGCACGAATGATGTTTTTCATGATACGATACTGTGATTAAGGTAGGGGTACATAATGCAGCTGTATTCATAGCAAACATTTATCAAAATTAATGGCGTTAAAGTGAATCACAATGTATTAAAAATATTTCTCAAGTGCTGATAAGATCTATCCTCTTCAAACATTTAAGCTATAAAGCATCAATCACCAGTTGCCTAATTTCCTCACAGGGCTGCTAGACAAAAATATTGTCCTACTGAGTCTTCAACAGGTACCAGGAGGGATACATAACCTACACGGCAGATTTCTTAGGCATAATTAAACAGCTCCATTAGTAACAGCTATATCTACATCTCAAAAATTTTCAGTAAACATTTCCACACCACATCTTTGTGAGGAAGGGAGGAATTACTTATCCCAAAGACAAACCCACCACTAACCAAATACAGACCCCTGCATTCTCAGTCCCACGCATTACCACGAGCTTCCTTCCTCCCTGGTGCTACATAATGATACCAGCCTTCACAGAAAGGCCCTTATTTTATTAAAAAGATTGAGAGAGAGACACTATCAGTTCCAGCTTTTTTACGCGTGTGTTTCCATTTTCACCTAGGAAAAAATGTCAATTGTATAATAACAATTAAGAATAGAATGCACACTTTTCAAAATTGTATTCACTTCTTTTACACACATTATCCAATGCATTTATTTTACCATTTCTTATATTTACTGGAAACAAGACTAGACAGAAGCCTACCTAGAAGTCATTGACTGACCTGAACAGAAGCATTTCATCTTTTTAGACTTCCAATAAAATAACTACAAACAAAAATCAGCTTTACAGAAAGCTAGCTGAACTACATTAATATATAACATTATATATGGTAATGAATCATATTATATTAAAGCAAAGAGTTGCTATAATGGAAAAACTAAACTTTTCATCTCCTCGAGCTCGAAGTGAAGTAAGGTACGGACAGAAGGTAAACTCTCAGCTGTTGTAAATTATCACAGCTCATGGAAGTTTGCCATTTTACACCTTCTGGGGAATCTGAACTTCAAAATTATATAGCACTTCCCTTCCAAGTATCTCAAAGCAATTTATAAGCAGTAAAACTTGAGCTGCTTTGAGAGAAGTGTGTATTTCAACCGTTTTCCTAACACAGGAACTAAGAGAGAGAAAAATTAAGCGATATGAGAGAAGATAGCAATGGTACAGCTGACACATGATCAAAATCTTCTGTCCCCTCAACCTGCCCACAACTGAGTCTCTTTACCCCACTACCAAAGTTCTGTGGAGTTTTTTGGGCTCCTCACCACAGAATGAAACCTGGTGAGATGCAGCTATCTGAAACTGAGGACAAAATGGATCCCTAAATATCACCCGACAAAACTATTTGAGATATTTTTGCAGCTGAAAAGCACATCTCCATACAGGCAACAAAATGCTGCATTCTTTCTTAACCCCCTGGGAGCAACAAAGCCAGTACTATCCCATAGTGTGCTTCAAGAGTGCATTCATAGTGTGCATTCTTGTGGGATCAAGTCCTCAAACCATGGAGTAGTTTCCTTGACAGTCACTTGGAGCTTCTCTACAACAGCAGATCTACAAGCGCTTCTTACACATAACTCATTCTTCTGCTGTGATGGAAGGAACAAGCAAGGCCCAGTGTAGCCCCCAGCTATGACACTCCATACGTACAGCTGTGTGTCTTTAAAGCCTGTATGAGCTCGTGTGTAGTCCTTATGGCAACAGACTTTAGAGCTACCCCGCTACTGACCATCACTCTTATTGTCCTGTGCACTGCAATGACTATCACACCTGGAAGTGTACACAAATATAATAAATGAGCTGGGATTGATCACACCAGAAAGGCTCTACTTACTCCTGCAGTCAAAGTAAATTTTGTTTTAACAAGATCATCAGAAAGGGGAGTCGGGGGTGGGGGAATAATCTATCCAGAGCAAAGCAAAGCAATGAAACCAAACCCAAAATATGGAATCTGGACATAGAACTTCACATTTTCCTTTAAAACAGGTCCAGCCATAAAATTAATTAGAAAAGACAAGCAAGTCTCCTCGTCATAAACATTACTAAAATGTACCTTCATAGGTGCCTAAAACCTGGGGACCCTAATAGCTCTTCCTCTCTTCAACAGCAGGATGGAATGGCATGAAGCTCTTGGGTAATAACTTCTTCCTGTCCATTTTCTAACGCATCACAAAATGCTCAAGTTTGGACCCTTCATCACTTGTGATGGTAAAACCAACATTGCTGGCTGCTTCACCTCCAGTAAGTCATCCTGAAGTTGCCATGGACAGAAGCTTATCTCTTCATAAACACAGCTGTCTAACTGGGACTCTTAGCTGTAATTTGATTTCAGTTTAAGGAGATCAAAGCTCACTACAGCATTTCTCTTGTCTCAAAGAGGGTGAGGACAGAGCGCTGGGAGGTGGCAGAAGAGGCCCTCCCCAGCCAGCAGCCATCATTTCAAAATCTAGAATTGCTCATTTTCATTTTTAGAGGAAACATTCAGGCTGACATCAAATGCACCGAAACTTTACAGAGCCACATTTAGCATTAAAATAAGTTGCTGGTACATAATTATAAGTGGAAAGGACAATCTTTCACCATCCGATACACATTGTTTTTATTCCTATTTCTCTCTTGTTATTTTTTCCCTTGAAATATCTTTTAGAAGTATAGTGGCTCTCTATGGAGACAGGAATCTACAGGCTTTCATCAGTAAAATTTGTTAGAGAATGAAATAGGCAAAAAAATTGACAAAATTCTACATAAATGCAATTCAGCTCTGGGAAAATTAGTCTAAATGGTTCTTGAATGTAGAAAGATTCCTATTCCTTTCTTCCCTATTGTTAGGGCATAATTTTCTATGGATTTAATAGGCAAATCCAACAAATCACATAAAAATGTATCATTTTCTATAATAATCTTGACAACAGCTATACAGAACTTGTATGTCATTAATATCTTAGGTCGCGCACAAAAAAGCACATCAAAGTACATACTCTCCTTCCTTGGTTTATATATATGTATGCTCTCAACATGCCATGTTACTACAAAATCACCAAGGTCAATTTTTCCCAGTGAAATCACCAGGTGGTTTTGCTTTTTTTTTATTACCTAGAGGTATCACCAGCACCTTCCCTACAAGAATGTTATTTAGGTTTTTTCCTGCTTTACTATTTTAATGAACCCACTAAGCCCTCTGACACGGACGGAGTGGGCTCACCCCCCGGGTCTCACTGCCAAAAGCTGAGTGTTCCCTACTTTCTACCAGCCTCTTCACCTTGCAGTTACCAAACACTAGCCACTGAAGTCCACGGAGTGGATGAGCCTGATCCTTCAGCTCCAAAGCGCTGCTGGAACCCCATTTTAACACAGACGAGCCCACTAATACTAACTGTGGGAACATTTACACCTTTACCTGTCAGCAGACAATTTCCTTCTGCTTTCTCAAATCCCGGGAAGAACGTGCCTCAGAGGTCAGCATGACAACAACAAAGTTACAGATGGATTTTAGGACTTGGTATTTCTTTTGGCCGGCTTTTCACAAAGGAGTATTTATTCCCCATTGCTTTTTTAAATACAACCCCCCCTAAGCAAGTACATTAGCAGAAGCTCACTCAGCTTTTTTGAGAAAAGAATAATTTCCCTTTTAATCAAATCTTATCTTCGTAATGATGTCAATTTTACTGGCTTTGATTTAATCCCTGTATGATGGGTTTCAGATTAACACGGGACTCATATTTTTAAGTAATGAGTTAATTTCTCAAAATCAACTAATTGTTCCAAGAATGTTACTTCTTTTAAAAAGTGACTTAAACACTTAGAGCCACATTTGTAAACGCATTTAAGATCCCAAATGTATCTCATGAACTGAGAACGTCAGAGCTTCCCTACTACAAGATTAAAACAAACATAGATTTCTTATTTAAACCAACTAAGTCACATCTGAAGCAAACAACTGCAACTGCTAAAAGGTGAACCTCATAAATTCAGACCTATATGGTTTTCACAGGAACGTTAAAATAAGATCCAACCTAAAGGAGCAGTTTGAAAGCCTTTCAGCACAGATTCTCACTTCAGAGACTGTGATCTTTCCATCTGTCATTACTATCCCACATAGACCTCTAGCTTAGAAGCCACTTCACAGTGAAGCTTCTTAAGATCTTTTTGACAAATATATTCATCATAATTTCTTCCACTTCTCCAAGGGAGTCCAAGGTGATCAAAGGAGTATAAGGACCCCTTTATTGCGTGGCAACAGAACCCCCTGGCTGTACAGCTCACTCACACATCCAGAAGCTGCTAAGGGTCTCCCTGTTGAGTAAACAAGGACATGCAGGTATCTCACTGCTTTTCATCTCCTTGCCTCCTCACCTTCCTGGAGCCACTGATTTCCTGGTCCTGGGGTAGGAAAGGAGGGTAAGAGACCAGCATGGCTAAGTCGAGACCTGCTGGTCAAACTAAAGGGCAAGAAAGAGATTCAGAGGCAGTGGAAGCAGGGACAGGTATCCTGGGAAGAGTATAGGAATGCTGCCCAGTTGTGTAGGGATGGGGTCAGGAAGGCCAACGCACAGCTGGAGCTGAACTTGGCAAGGGATGCAAAGAACATTAAGGGCTTCTACAGGTACGTCAGCCAGAAAAGGAAGGTCAAAGAAAGAGTAAGTCCTGTGGTGAGCAAGACTGGCAAACTGGTAACAATGCATGGGTAGAAAGCTGAGGCACTCAACAACATTTTTTGCCTCAGTCTTCACTAGCAACCTTTCTCCCTGCACATCTTGAGTGGGTGGACTGCAAGGCTAGGGGAGAGAAGTCCCTCTCATTGTAAGAAAAAGGTCAGGTTTGTGATCACCTGAGGAACCTGTTCCACACCTGGGCTAGGCGAACCCCCAGTATCAGCACGGGCTAAGGGATGAAGGTATGGAGAGCAGCCCTGCCGAGAAGGACTTGGGGTACTGGTGGATGAAAAGCTGAGTATAAGCCAACAATGAGTGCTGGCAGCCCAGAAAGCCAACCTTATTCTGGGCTGCATCAAAAGCAGCGTGGCCAGCAAGTTGAGGGAGGTGATTTGATCCCTCTACTCTGCTCTTGTGAGACCCCACCCAGGTACTGCATCCAGCTCTGGAGTCCTCAGCACATGAAAGACATGGATCTGTTGGAGCGGGTCCTGAGGAGGGCCAAAAAAATGATCAGGGGGATGGAGCACCTCTCCTATGAGGACAGGCTGAGAGAGTTGGCGTCGTTCAGCCTGGAGAAAAGAAGGTTCTGGGGAGACCTTACTGTGGTCTTTCAGTACTTAAAGGGGGCTTCTAAGAAAGATGGAGACAAACTTTTTAGCAGGGCCTGTTGTGATAGAAAAATGGATAATGATTTCAAACTCAAAGAGGATAGGTTCAGACTAGATAGAAGGAAAAAAAAATTTACAATAAGGGTGGTGAGACACTGGAAGAGGTTGCACAGAGGTGGCAGGCATCCCATCCCTGGAAACACTCAAGGTCAGGTTGGATGGGTCTCTGAGCAACCTGATCTAGTTGAAGATGTCCCTGCTCATTGCAGGGGACGTCAGACCAGATGACCTTGAAAGGTCCCTTGACAGTACGGGACAACAGCTGGTCAGATCTCAGCTACCATGCTGAACTGCACCCACTTAATAGCAAGTCTAGACATACAGGTGTAAATTTAATTCATCTAATTTTACATGTTTAGGTAGAAGCAGAAACACTTAACCCCCAAATTGGTTTCTAGCTATCTTAACATATTGATGACAATTTGTATGGTTTTAAACAACATGGAATTCAATTTTCTTTCTCCATCATCTTTGGCTCCATAGTTACAAACAGAGGTAATGTTTCTGCCAGCTCCCAAAGGAAAATTTGTTGAAATACGGAGCTGGGAATTCTCAAAAGAGCTTCTCATTTTTGACAAGCTTAAATCCATCAGAAATAGTGTTAAACAGCATTACTGGGATTTTGAAAGAGTAGAGATTACTAACATTTATATCTCTGAATGGAAGATATTTACTAATATGGAAACAACACACTGCCACATTTGATCATCTGCGGTATCTGTGGTGTTTTAGACTTTATTTATGTTGTTCTTTAACTTAAAAATGAAAGCAGTGTGTATTTCCAAACATGCCTGGCTTTCACTACAGCCTCAGCAGCTTTCTTTTATGTAACCATACACCCATGCATTAATACAATTACATTTCAGTTAATCTCCAATAGATCAGTGCCACAAAAAGCACAACAAGTCAACACAAACCCCACCGTAACACAGTAATTCAAACACAGAATGCACTGTCACAGAAGTGGTCCTGCTGCGTGCACACCTTGCTGTCCCTTTTTGGCTTTTTAAATCAGAGCACGCATCCATCGCTTACCTGAAGAAGTGACCTAAATTCAAGCACAGCAGCCTTCCTAAACACTGGTGTGATGCTCTCTGCAGTTCTGAAGTTAATCTGGGATAAATAAGGTGAGGCACTATTTCTGTAGGACACTGAGGCAAAAGTAATGCCCTCCAGTAATTCTTCCTTGCTCACAGCAATAGCAGCAAAGCCATCAAGTTTTCTGATTGGAACCGACATGTATCAAAGAAAAATTAGAGAAACACACAGCTGCTCCTAACATAAACCTAGTTTTAATATAGAAAATCCCTTTCTATACTTGATAAATAACAGTAACAAGATTAGCTAACATTCAAGAAATAACAGGCAGAAACTTTCAAAAGCTCAGAACAAAAGCACATATAAAGCTCACAAAACTTTACTGCAAAAGACAAGATTAGGAGCCCATGAGATTTAAGCGAAGGCAGACAAAGGGGGAAGGTGCTTCATAAAGTAAGGGGACGGTGCCAACGGGGGCATCATTCATTTTCACTCTAAGCCAAAACGCCGTCCCTATTACAAATTGTGTGCAGAAATTCTATCAGGAAAATCGTGTGTGACCTGAGGACACCAGCAGAGCAGAGTGGGAGATGTGGCTGCCTCCACCCACTGCACGAACCCTGTCTGCTCTGCAGCTCCAGCGGACACCGACCTCCTCGCACATCCCGTGCCACAACTGCCAGTTTGGCCGATGGACCACAGATATCCTACCAAAAATGCTGCACAGGCCTGCAACTATAAAAATGAATCCCACACAAATAGTCCAAAAGACCCTAAGGAATATTACCATCGCCCACAGTCAATTCAGGCGAAATATACGTGATTATGAGGATTAGGCTTAGGAAAAGGAAACAGACAACCTGTTATAGGTTAGGGTTTCACTCTGTTTTTACTTGAGGATAACTATGTATTCTTGCTTACAGCTAGTCATGATACACAGTGCAACCATCACAAATCCAGCACAGTGGATACTGGGATTCAAGGGTGGCTCTCTGGCAATTTTACAGACTACTCATGAAAAGGGTATACTAAAAAGGGAGTGAAAACACAGCCAAACATGCGTGGGCAATATGCCAATTTTCCCATATAACCTCACCAATTCACCTCAGCCTTGATAAGCATCAAACTCCTTTTTTTTTCTTATGCCTCTCTTGATAAGAGGCTGACAGCCACGTTTTAGCGTGGTGGTTTTCCACTTAGGCTAAATACTCACTAGGGACGAGCGTTAGACCACCAGACGTGATTTCACTTATTGCCCAAGAGAGCACTTACACTTATTTCTTGAACACTGAAAGGCTAATATACTGTTTAAACACAACGTTGATTACTGAGATGCTTTCCTTCACTTAATATTTTATGTCGTTACTTGTTTTGCAGTAAAACTTAAGTTCACATTTAGCAAGGCACTTAGTCCACATTTCATCAAAACATAGAGATGCCCCTGAGAAACATGAATTTTACTCTCTCCGTGTTAAAAACTGCTCAGAATCAATTTGTAGAATCAAAAGATTGACAGCAGAAAAAATTCAAGTACTGCACTGAAGAAATGGCAAGCTTGTCCTGGAACATGACAACCCACTTTAGAAACTGCTGTTCTACAGAGGGAAATGTGGGCATCACTGGAGATGTATGGAAGATGTCTGTGGGTCTGTGTTCAGCAGAGAACTGCTCCATCGTAACAGCCTGCTAGAACGCGTACACCGCAAAATTTCCAACAGCACTGAACTCCCTGGGATTTCTACTGGAGAATACTTTTGGCCCTCCACAAATTCCACCAGGAGGTTCAAAACGGAGCTCAAGCGTAAGAAAAGGCAGCTGAAAACTGAGCACTTTACTCTCCCCCTTAGAAAAGGATAAACAGGACCGTAATAAGAAAATTTGGCTTATACATATATTAATTTCAATCAAATCGATGCTTAACAACTCATATTTACCTGTAACGTTGCAGCCTCCCTGTCTTTTATTTTGCTATTTATTAAAGCAAATACACTTCTCCAATACAGAGACCCGTTTCACACATCATATCCACAATAACAAAAGGAATAACTTGTGCTACCTTTTCACGTGTAGAACATCTGCTTTATAAACACAAGTTCACAAGTTGCACACAAGGATGGAATGTCCTGGAAGCCTAGCCCTGGAAAAGACTCAACATAGTTGCCTGCTTTCCAGCTGAATAAACTACTCCTGCAGTTTTATCTACCAAATTCTCCTAGACGGCTCGCTTATCAGTTGATTACCAAGAAACCCAGTTGCATAGCAAAGTAAAAGAAAAAAAATAAATAAGAAAACCTTCTAACCTTAACTTTAGAAGAACTGGCAAAGATTAAAATGGCTCTATTTTTAATGTTAGCTATTTAAAAAATATATATCCTTTAACAACCTATTTAAGCAGTAGCAGAGAAGGAAGAAACTAATATATACTGATCTCATGTTAAGATTTTTTGTCAAACATGATTCAAGAGTTCACCTCGGATCAAGTGCAGTATTTAATACAGGATCATTTGACCAACACGCTGCTGGAGACAGAATGATCCGGTAGATACTGTGGTCTTTAAGTATTAGTATGATCCTTGAAATATGAACATTTAAGCCCCATGACACTGAAGCTTTTCACAATGAATTTGATAAGGCATAACTATACTACAACAAAGTCTAGCATTAGTTTATTACTTAAATCTTTGGCTTGCTTTCTCCTTGCTAAGGTTCCAACAAGAAGCCCTCTACTGCTAGGATTTCTCCGAGAACACATCCTGTCATACAGGGTTGGTTACCTTTTCAATTATCAAGGGAAAGAATTCATCTGCTTCCTTAAAGTAGAGCCAATGAGCCTTTCTAATAATCATCAATTATGAAAAGATTCACTTTTCACTTCATGATAAACTAGACATTTATGTCCTCATCATGACTGCTTCCTGTGGCAAAAAAAAAAGTGTGCTGCACAGTTCATGATGAAGATGGAAAATACCAAAGAATTTGCTTTTTTTCCTCCAACTTCTCCAGGATTCTTCCTTGATTTTCTTCATTTTTTTATTTAATCCTTTCTTCAATGTCACTGCTTTAAGTTTACTCACATTTTAATGCAGCTGACAAATCATAAATTTCGTTTATACATAATAATATTTCATACTCTCACATGCTAGTAAAATGTAAAAAAATCAACATGAAAACAAATCCTACATCACCTAATACTCATTGTTACTGGCTTAGCCTAGCTGAGCAAACCCCTAATGACAGAGGCTAACAAACTGCTCCAACTTCACAGCCTATTGAGGTTTTCTGGTGGGCTTTTTGTTGTTTATTTGTTTTAAGAAATACGTCATCATATTCCTTGTCTATTGTCTCCACTAAAAATAAGACACCTACATTAGGTCAAAGAGTTTCATAAGATTTTAAGAGGTAGAAAGAGGAATGAACTATTTAGTTTGCCCACTTTACCCTGGTTTGGAAGTCACATTTTTCTTTCTGAAAGAATCAACAGGCATTGCAGTAGTACTCTACAACAATCCACATCCTGGTACGCTGACATTAATATTACTGTTTAACTTTCTCAAATTTGGTGCGTTCAAGGTTCTATTTCACCGTATTCTCTGAAATGGGGCAACTATGAATTGATAGTTTGAGAAAAATCCAAAATGTGCCAAATATGAGCTGCACTTCAGTTTAAATCACATTCAAGCATCACTCTGTCTACACGTTCTGATGCATTAAAATAACTGCCTTAAGCTTTATGCGCTTTAGGGTCGGATCGCCCACCGGCCACTGGGAATTTAAAATAAACAGTGAAAATAACGGTGTTCTACAGACAGTGGCACCCTTTCTACAGGTTTAATTTGTGCTTAGGGCTTCATGGGAGCCCTACTAGTCAAGGTGCCTTGGGGACACGCTGAATTCGTATCACCGTAACACTCGTGCATGTGTGCGTGCAGGAGGCCACACCAGTCACAGGTAAGACAGACAAATCACAGGGAAGCATCCCCCATCAGCTTTTCTATTATCTGCCCCACTTTGTGCCAATTTCCTCCAGCTTCCCCAACACCTCTTGCTTTGCTGTTCTTCCTTAAGACATGGGATGGGGATTTGTCAAAGTCAATGAGCACTTTATTACAGTGAGAGTGCTCAGTAATGAACAATTCAGCAATTTAATGAGATTCTGTAGATCTGTCTCCAGCCTGTCCATCAAGTTTCACTTCTATAAAGCACCCTGACACTAATCCTCTGGCATACCCAATCTTCACCCTGGGCTGAATATTAGATTCTTCCATGGTATATTGCATTACCACTATAACCTTAGCAAAAATGATGAACTTAACTACACTTGAGGCAATATAGCTGGTCTGATTTGATTTGCTTCTATTGGGCTGACTATGAGGGAATTACTTATTTACTAAGATAAAGCAAAAAACCAGTTTCTTATTGCCTTCTGAATGCCTAAATTGGTAAATATATATGTGTGCCTTTTAATTCATTCTGGGGACCTGGAATATTTATAGATATATATATTTATTCCTGGTTGTACAGACTGAATTAAAAAGACACACACACGTTTTGCCTGCAGCGGAAAAGTAGTTTAAAAAAAAATTTCTTCGGAACAGCATTAGTAACCTTTAGAGAGGCAATTATGATAACACTTAAATGGACAGTGTGGAGTTTGTTGTCACTCAAAAAGCAGCACATTACCTATAAGTATCTCTGCCTAGTATGACCCTGCAACAGAAACAGATGCTTTGTCCTATTTGCCTCACGAAATACTTATTGACTGGAGTGCACACAATTAAGAAAATTATTTCTGAGTTCTTCCTGCAGGACAGGCCAATGACACAAGATTTAAAAACTCCCACTTGCCAAACTTTGTTTCACATATTACTCTGTATGCGCTCGTTCATTACTGAGCTGGCATTAAATAATATTTGTGTGGCTTTCTGTAGCAACTTTTCTAGCAAAAGCATACCCAAGCATATAGGTAGGAGATTTCACTACCCCTGCAGAGAAATTATGATAAAACCCATTTGACCAATCAGCCATGCCCCATATATGAACTTATACATCAAAACCTTTGCTGATAAAGGGAATATGGGGTAGTAACTCCAGAGTATTATGCCTAAAAAAACCAAACCAAACCCACCATGATGGGTAGTTTGCTGCAGGTTCTGTTGTACAGACATCCTCCAGAGACTAGGACAGGCAAAAGTCAAACTATATATTAATATCTGCAGAAAATATCACCTTTGTTAAAGACTCCATAATCTAAAGCCTCAAAGTTTCAGAAACAAATATGCCAGTTATTAGACTGAAGGGTTAAGTTACATCTTCATACTGTCTTTGTGGTTTGAAAAGCCTAACAAGACATTTTTATTTTTTTAAGATTAAATATTTTGGTCCTCCATGATGTTATTCATCTACAGAAGATTAAATGACCCCACAGACGAACACACATTTTACACTTTGAGAAAATGATAGCTTATATACGAAGAGATTTGCTCAGAATAATCCAAAAGATAAGTAGATAAATAACAGGGACTGCAATATAAATCAGTTTTCTGGCTCTCAATCTTTTCTGTTGGACCAAGATAACCCATTTCCTTGAAAAGAAACCTGTGCTTTCTTTTTAAGAAGTTACATTCCACCTTGTAATACCCTGAAATACTTTCATTCTATAAAACACGACAGCAAAAGGAAACAGATAGCAGTGTTTAGGTAACCAGTGTTATAGAGATTTCCTTCTAATATATCATGAATTGCAACCTTTACTGACATAGGACGGGAATGTTTCCAAGGACAGACTTTGTTTTAGCTTTTGTGTTTCTCTTTACAGGCTACATGCTTTTTTCATACTAAGTTTCCCACTCCCCTTCGCACTAAAGGTCACAATATAATGCTTTTATCTTGCTAATATTCTATGGCTAGCAACCTGGTCCTTTTCTAGAGCCAGGTTTTTTTTAAAGAAATGATTACCACCCTCCAGCTTCTTGCCACAAACCTTCCACTGATGCCTCCACTCATGTCTGAGCAGAGCAGCCTGTGTGGCAATTCACTAATTTGCTTCAGGCAAAGTCCACTGTGGTGGTCTAAACAATTTAGCCGACTGCTAAAGTTACACAGCAAAGTTTGAAGGGAGCAGGAGAGACTGCAGGAGCAGGTTTGCCACCAGACTTGTGGCAGTAGCCTCACCAGAAGCAATGAGAACTGAGTTGCACATATTGGCCATCTCCTCCCACAAGCAAAGTTGGATCTGGAAGGAAATCTCTGGCCACGTCTGAGTAACACAAGTAAAGCAATAAGACAAATTTCTCTTTCAAATAAACTAATTGCATTAACACACACAACATTTTTTTTGAACGTCATTTAAAAATTTCCCTCAGTTGTTATTCACAGTTTTTGCTCAAGTGCTTATTCTCCCTGAAGATTGCTCCAGGGTTTCAAAACAACAGATCACTGCTATGGTTTACAGAGTATCACACATTCTGCTTGCTCACCAATCTCCTTACCTGCCAGATTTGTTCTTCACTGAGTGAAGTGAGTCTATCACTTTTAAAAACCTCTCGAAGGAGACAATATGGGAGCGCCAGAACTTCTTCAGGATGACTCTTCAATAACTCAGAGAGATGTTTTACTAAGAAGTCAACCACTGCATTCTCCAACAAAGTGAGGTTGAAGAGGTCCGCAAGCTTATACAGGTCCAAGTAATTAAAACTATTTAATTCCTAAATGGGTGAAGCAAACAAAATACGTCTCAGAAAAAAAAAAAAGAAACCAAACCAAAAACAAAACAGAGAACAAAAACCCCCACAGGTCTCAGATAATGAAAA
Organism: Tringa tobata; assembly: GCA_033628505.1. Lineage (NCBI taxonomy): Eukaryota > Metazoa > Chordata > Aves > Charadriiformes > Scolopacidae > Tringa > Tringa tobata. Next base: position 4,102,830 of record JAHREE010000258.1, read on the forward strand.
AAGGTTGTTCTTTTGGAGCTGTGGAGAAGGAAGGTAATATAACTCGAAATTAATTAACACAGCCTCATTCAAAATATATGTGTAAATGTTACCAGTGCATATGCAAATATATATGATAGCATTAATTTATATTGCAACTGCTAAGGTTATATATGCATCTGTAAGAAATATGGATTATTGCATAAAATAATAAACCAGCATGATTTACACTGCATGAGAAGAGCTCACGGGCATTAACAAGTGGATTAAAAAAATGTATTTATTAACAACAACAGTTTGTTACAAAGCAATTGTTTGTTCATTATTTACTGTTTTGATTGAGCTAAAGCACCTGTGTAGTATGACTTTTAGTTCCATGAAACCTCACAAAATATGAAATGCTAAGCTACATTTTATTACGTATAAATTTATCTTCAGTGAACAAACAGACCCTTTTTTCCAGCCACTGAAATCAACCTATAGTGGATGTTGACCTCGTTTTCTTTCTCTCCCTCCTTTTAGCAGCAGAAAATCTGTGGAGACAAAAGCTACAGTAACTCAGGGCAGGATGCTTTTTCCATCCTGGTAATAGATAACCCATAGGCACAGGCTAGTGTTTTCAGCTTGGCATTCCTTGTAAATTAGCACCCAAACAGCAAACTACCGCTATTCTAGAGCACAGGCTCTTCAGGGGAGAGGCCGAGAATTCATCCCTATTAGAAAAAAGCACCCAGGGAGTCTGGGAAATAAGGATGTTTACCCGGTTTTCTCTGTTCTTGCTGTGTGCTCACACCTCTCTTCCTCTCCCCTCCGCAATCCTGGTTTTCATCTTCCAATTTACTGCATTGCTCCCTATCAGCCGCCTTCTCCTTGACCAGCTCCATGTGTGAAAATGACAAGAAGTCTTGTCAGTTTCACTTTGCTGGTTAGTTAACATAGGGACTAGAGCAGGAAAGAGAAACAGACTAAATTAAGTCAATTTCACTTTCACTGCTCTGCTGGATGGAATGGCAGCACCAAATGAAACTGACAAGAAATCTTGTAAATGTCAAATGAGCTGCACGGCTGGCAGATAGAGCAGAGCAACAGGGAAGATGGGAAAGTGCGAAGAGGGGTTTTTTTGGAATGTTTTATGGGCTACATCTCGAAGGTGTGAATTGGGTGGCTGTCCCAATGACTGTGGAGCTGTTTATGCATATGCAATGGAGAGTGGAGAAAGAATTTTTTTCACCTGCTTAGAGGAGTTCAGTACTGGAGGGAAATGAAACAAATTCCTGTGGAGGCTCCCGCTCGTTACATACCCTCCCAGCCTGAACGGCACACCTTCCCTGGCCAGCTTGTACAGAGAAAGATAAATCCTATTCATTATCTACTTAAACTGCTGGACGGGAGTTTCCCGTTGTTTTCTTGGAAGAACAAAGAGAAGTTCTTTACGTTGTCAGAACAAGCACTAACAGCCATCAGCCCAAAAGCCACAGACGTTCTAGCATCAGTTCCTCTTCACACTAAGATAGAAGAGGTAAGGATACGTCCTCCCCAGTTGCAGAAAGAAAGAGAAAAGAATGAATTTTACATGAGAAGTATCAGGTCTGCGTGCTTGCCGAGTGATTTAATATCTGCAGATCACAGATGGTACCCTCAACACCACCACTTCTGTGATGGCCATGCCATGGTGGCAACAACGCTTGGGAGCATCGTCAAAGTAAACAACGCGGCATCTGATAAGCAACAAGCATGGTTTATTGGCCCTGGTTTGGAAGACTGCCTTTTCAAAGAAGTCCCCGATGGAATGAATGCCAAACATCCAGAAAGAAATTTAGAAGAGCTCCGTGTATATTTATTGAGCTCTTTTGTAGTCAACAGTTATAACTAGGGAGGCTCAAAATAAACAAATAAACAATCAAGCATTGTGATCTCAGGATCGACAAATTACAGGCCTGATCAAGTGTTGATGGAGGAGGAGGACAGATGGCTTTTGGTGGACTTCAGAAGGGGACAATACTAGAGAAAACATAATAAAATCTTTCCTAATTAGAGAGAAACGGTAATATGATACACAAATGCAGGTTCTCCCTGAAAAATCTTCACATTTTCAGTGAAATCTGAAACACACTGGTAATCTTCATTTTTGGTATAAGTATTTTTGATGATTCCCCAGACTCCCCTACCCCCTCAAATCAACACAAAGTTTTTCATGAAAGCTCTCATACAGTTGAAGAAGCCAAATATACTTATGGATGGATAAATAAATACTCAGAAGCTGTTTATTTACAATATTATTTATATGTGTTCACTTATTTCAAATGTTTATTTGTCTATTTATGTATTTATTATGGGAGTTTGTTTTTTTTACTTATTTTCATTGGCAAGCATCAGAGGATTTTTTATATTTCACCTAACATAACGTGTTAGTGACCTGCTGGACGTACGGCTCACTGCTTGATGAATATTACAGGTATATTTTGTGAAAACTGGTCTTAGCCTGTCATCAGAAATACCTGTTTCTCGTTTTGTAAGGACAGAGTTGATCTACAGGATTCTATTTCACAGCCAAGGAAGCAAGTAGTGCATTAGATAATTTTCATTTGTTAAAGCTAACTGTCATACCGATATTCAATTTAAAATTAAACAGTACGATACATTACTGTATCTGTGATGATACTAAAGGGCAAAAATGTCACACTGAGATTGCAAGATGTATAGCACAGATCACATAACCTAGCTCTTCGTAGGCAGTAAAGCTTTCAGAAACATCAGACTGAAATGCAGTAAGTCAGTTGCAAAAAAAAAAAAAAAAAAAAAAAAAATCAGAAATAATCAAAGCAATCACTGTCAATTCAGTCTGACTTTGAAATTCAAACTGAAGCCTTAATTGAATTAAAAACTTTGTTAAAAAATGAAATCGATTACTGAAGAGGAAATTTAGATGTGGTCATGAATGCGTTTTGGCAGGTTCTGTTTTCCATAAATTTCATTATATTGTATTAAAAGAGCACCTACAAAATTTAAAAGCCACGTGCAACTTTCTTCTGGTCATGTACCACAGCAGACATTCTTTAAAAATATGCAATACAAAACAGGCTTATGTAAATTATTGAAACTTCTAATCTTGTTTTTATAAACTTTTGAATATATGCCACTTATCTTTTTTTGAACTGAAGGATGAAATATGAACACAAACAGAACTGTCACTAAGAGCAGAAGAGAATTAGGGAAAGGTAGCGATCCTATCTCTTCTAATATGATGTAAGTTACGCTGCTGAAACACAGTCAGGCTAAGAAAGAAAATACGTGTAAGATTATATATACAGAGCTTATAAGTAACAGTTGAAATAGTTCTAAAACCTCACAGTAAACTCAAACCAATTTAATAAATTGGCCAAATTATTTATCAGTGTCTACTTCTAAAATGAGGAACTGCCTTTGATCCTGTGCATTCTACTTACTATACATCCCCCCGCTTCCCTTCTCTCTGAAGTAAGAGAATCCATTGTTCTACACCACTGGTCTTCTGATTCAGTAGCATCAACCTTTAGATGCCAAACCAATTTAACAATGAGCTGACATTTAAAACCTCACGTAAGAGTTTTCTGAACAAACATAATCGGCAAGACGACAATATTAAATATTCAAAATAAATTATGCGACATTGTCCATATTTTAATTCAGAGATGTATTTTAATATAGAGATACGATAAATTGTCAAACAGGAAAAATAGATATAAACATTGTATTTAAATTACTTCCATATCCATCTTTATTCATTTGTACTTTTAAAGAATAATTGCCTTGCACACGCCACAGAAAAGGATGTAACAGATTGATAAATTAGAGTTAATCATAACCAAATACACAGCAGACTACAATATACCTCTATTCCTCTGCTCCGTGTTATAAATAGCAGAAAAAGCACAAGGAGAACTAAGGGGAAAGAATGCATTTCTTTATGACCTTATTTGAAAGATAAACTCCTTGGGGAAATACAATTTATTCAGATTATCAAGACCCTGCTGTGCAAATCTACAGTCTGGGAGCACACTACAGAGATCAAACAATATTTACTTTATTCTGTTGGGTATAAAAGCTTTTAATGAATGCATAATTAAGACAGAAAAAGTATATACAGCTTTAGAATTCCACTGCCAAGCCAAGCCATTAATATCCAAAGTATCGTACCCAGTTGTAACTCCACCTGCTTCCTATTTAGATTACAACACTGGTATAAATCAAGGTATTAAATGACTAGTCCTGCTGCTGTAAGAGAGAAGAGTTGCACAGTGACACTATTTCCCCTTTTCCTGAAAGGGGTTCAGCCTCTTTAAAATAAAAAAAGGAAGTGTGAAGTCTCTGGGACAGGGACATGTTTATTCAAAATCCTTAAGCAGCCCAAGTCCTCCAGGTTTGTTCTCTGCTATGTTAAATACTATGAACCAGCTGCACCATTCAGAAGAGAACCTTGACATAAATCATAGCAAAGACAGACTCAAAATAGATAAGGGATAGGAACAAAATGAAAAATTGTACTGACAAAAATATACTTATCTGACAACAAAAGGGAACAACACAATTTTAAAAGAAATTCACTTCTGTTGGTTCTAGCTCTTCCTTTCCACATCAAAGGTTCTAGTTCTGCAAAACCTCACGCATCGACTTAAGAACTAACAGATCATGCATGTACCCAACAGTACAGCAACATCATACCTAATTCGTAACAAGCATTAGCACAAATCCTTCAAAAATTGAATTTTAGATCTTATTTAAAATTTTCCTTCACTAAAGCATTAATGGGCTGCCCAGGGAAGTGGTTGAGGCACCATCCCTGGAGGCGTTTAAAAGACAGGTAGACATAGCACTTAGAGACATGGTTTAGTGATAGTTTTTATCAAAGTTAGGTTGATGGTTGGACTAGATGATCTCAAAGGTCCCTTCCAACCTAGACAATTCCATGATTCTAAATACCAAAGTCATCCAGTTGAACCATGAAACACATTCTGATGAAGCCTGATTACAGTGGAACAGTTGGGTCAGAATTTTGCAGTGTATAAAACTGTGTTTATATTTATTACAAGATCAGTGCAGACTGTAGAGGTATTTATAGGCACAGTAAGGAATGACTTTTTAAATGACTCATAAGATTAATTTTTCCGGTAGATTGCTGTTTTCTCAATGCTTTCTGTAATTCTTGCTTTTGTTTTCTCTTTTAAGCATGAAAAATTATACTTTGTATCCTTGCTGTTATTTCAAAGTAGGTCTGGGGCTAAGTACAAGAGCAAAAATATCAAAACATTTCAGTGCTATTATTTTCCCTCTTCCCTACGAGAAGTAAATTTCCCTTCTCATTTAGTGTCTCTCCATATCTGCTTAGTTTTCAGTTTCAATCCCGTGGGCTGGTGCTAGTGAGCACCCTCTTGGAAGGCACAGAGGAGGCCCGTGACCTTCACAAGCACCGTGGAAAGACATGACATTCTCAGGCTGCCCGGGTGATGAGACATATGGGCGGTCTCGGGAAAAGGAAGCGAAACACGCCATATGCAGATACTTAAATGGAACACCAAAAAACTAAACATTTTCTAGAATCTCAGCTAGTTTAATACAAGTTTTTAAATAGTATGAATATTTTCAAATGGCAATTCAATTAAATATTTTAAGTGACCCTGATTATACATCACTTTTATATATTGCATATGTGATTATGTGTATCATGGAAAGAAATATAAGAAAACATTAAGACAACAGAGTTCCATGGTACCATTGGAACATCCACAGGCAACTTTCTGCAGAGTTTTCAGTAGCTGCTTTCCTTTCCTAAACAGATGCTGCCATGGGATTTTTAATTTTTTATATATTTTTTTTTAACTGCACCTGCCACAGAAACCCCCCCAGATGAAAATGTTCACATTGCACCTGGCTTCACAGCTTGCCAGGTATTCCTAGCAAGATAACTGTAGCAATCAGTGTTATTTAACAAATAAAAATACAGGGATGAAACAAAACATGGAGATCATCTAACCCTTCACCTGGCCCGTTTCTACCATTTCAGACAGTAGAAACCCACAGGGAGGATTTCATCAGATTTATCAATGTTTGCAGATTTTGCCAATTATGGGAACTTGTCTTTTCTTCAAATATCTTATGAGGCATGACATAATCCTGCATTCTTCACTCCAGCAGAAATCACGGAATATCAGTAGATAAGTCTTTACAGATGTTTCATTACTTTATATTTTTTGCTAACTCTTCAGAGTTACTGCAGAGTTCGAGGAAAGGTGAAAACTACTTGGCTAATCCATCAACCACCAGCAATCGTTATGGCAAATGCTCACTTTCTTTTTTGTTGTTAATATTGTCAAATCCAGAGTCGGTTTTGTCCTTTAGAAACCCAAAGTTCACAAGAGTAGCAGTCAAAAAAAAATAACTACTACCAACAAGAAGAATAAAGAAAAATAGTACTGTACAATACTATTGCTTCCAATTCTTTTGCAGACTCTAATAACAGCTTAATGTCATGAGAATACAGGAGTGGAAGCCTGTTTCCCTACTATACTGAACAAGCTCATCAAATCATCTTCCTCATAAATTAAGAAAGATCCATCTTAAAACTCTCTCTGCTCTTGCTCCCAACTATTATCACAAGAAGTTTCAGCTGATTTTGAAACTTCATCTCCTAATTTCCACCTTAATTTACTCAGTTTATACCCATTTGTTCCTGTGCCAACATTATCTTTTAGTTTTAACAGCACTGTCTCTCTCCCTGCTCCCCCCTCCCCTGCTATTTATTGCCTTGATGTATTTACAGAAAGCAATCATATTCCTCCTCAGCCCTCATTTTACTAGACTAAACAAGCCAAACTCTTTTAATCTCCTCACATAATACAAGCCTTCCTGATGATCTTTGCTGCCCTTTTCCACACCTCTCCCACTTTGACTTCATTTATTCTTCTGCACGCGTAAACTCTTTGCAGTACTCATGATTTTTTAACAGTACATTGTACACCAGCATTAGTACTTCCTTAGCTTTATAAATAACCTTCCAGGAAATACCCTAGACTCAAACTGCCTGTTTTTTTTGGACGCTATCGCATCAGTAGCTCAAAGCCATCCTATGATTTAATATATAAAAATTCTCCGTAAACTTGGTCCTCAAGTGAGACACAGTAACAGCCCTCTCTCTACGAGGCAGGACAGAAATAATATGACATGTTACAAATGGGAATTGAGTATGATCCACCAAAATCCTCAGTAGATTCTACTGAGGATGCTCAGAAAGCAAGGAAATCCCCTTAATATTCTGGAAAACAAAATAAGTTTTAAATCAATGTAAAGTATCAAAACTTTTAAGTATAGTGAAAACAGAAGATATGTTTCTAATATACAGTATGTTAAAGTGTGATTTTTATTCTTAATCCCCATCTCCATTAAAATATCTTGAAAACATTTTAAAAAATGTATTACAAAGAACGAGACTGACAGGAATAGACTATTGCTCTTCCACATTTTAAATATTCAGAATGAAAATAGCTCGTAGGAGGTGCCGTGACTGTGAAAAACTTCCGCTGATCCCCCTTCAACAGCCTCTAGAAAAATAAATAATTTGGATATGCTCAGTAATCACTTCTTTGAACTCTGCAGCTAAAATCTCATCCCATTCTAGCTGCACTGTCCATAGTCTATTCCACAGCCAAGGAAGATCCCGTGTGCACCATTGTTCACTGGGGGCTTGGTAAATCACAATGACAAAACCTAAAGGCTGAACGTCCATTTCTATCATGCTGCTTAGGATCAACTTTGGAGCCCTGGCACGTCAGAGAGAGACACTTTGAAACTATCACTTTCAAATACAGAAGCATGGAAAAAAAACTCAGACCAAGGAACAGGAGAGCAAATCCAGACAAGAAGCCCAGAGATAACAACGGGCAAAAAGTACTGGAATCCAGCAGGAGAAATAGAACCACAATCCAGAGAAGATGTGGCTTCTCAAGGAGGGTGATGGTTCCTCCAACTGCTCTGCGTAAGCAGAAATGAATAAAGATGGGTAACAGCAGGATGGTCACCAACTGCAAAAAAGGAATTCAACACTCGTGATACTGCGCTGAAGAACAAACAGGGAGCATATGCAAAACTATCAATATACTAATGTTAACACTCCAGGTCTAAAAAAGAACAGAGGAGGTGTTCATGTGCAAGGAATATATACTATGAGTCAAAAACCTCTTGTTTCAGAATCTTTTAATGACATTTTATTTTTGGAACATTTCAATGACGCACGTGCACGCTCTGTAATAAAGGCAGCAAGGGACCACTCTTCTTAAAAACCTGCCTCTGCTTCAGAATCCCAGGCAACAGCCTGTCACCAAACGCTCAACGATTACAAAGTTCATAAACACCTAAAAATTGAGAATTGGAAAAGGTTAACTGTAGTCAGCTGGACATCTCATCTCACCAGAGAATGAAACAAACTGTGTAAAATGTGTGGAACTATGGGTTAATTACACAGGCAAATTCAAATCTCAGAAATATTTGCCGAACAACCCAAATCAGCAAAACTGTCTCAGAATTTTCAGGCAATATGTGAACCTCTATCTACAGAAAGGCTGAATCCAGTGCAGGATAACTCAATACTGAGCACAATTTTGATAGACAAAGTAAAGTCAGTCACCAATTTGAAATTGGTAGCTCCTAATGCATTGTAAGAATCACATCACCCCAGCTATCTACTAACATTTGAAAGGCATCGGTAGGGGAAGGAAACCTCAAAAAAGTTCCTTTTCGTGAGTTTACAGGAAATACTGGCAGAATAAAATGGGTCAAATTTAACATAAGGAGCATTAGGGAAAGTTGGACATCCCAATATTTCATAAATGTCATATATTTAGTAGGATGCATCTTAGATGGAGCAAAGATTTGTTGATGACAATCAATCTCAAATTGAAGTCATTCATGGTAAGTTATAAAGCAGTCCTCAAGGAATTGATTCTTGCTCCATTGCTGTTAACAGTTTAATTGAACGAGAGAATGGCAAGTTTTGCCCACAGAGGTTGCAGAAGACACTGCAGAAGCAGCGAGGTAACAAATTATGAGAATGAAAGTATACGAGTATTGTCCAGTTTTCCTGGCAAAGTGATCACATTAAAAAGAAAAGCATATCTGAGAACCAGTAACATAACAGATATAGAGAATACAGCAGGGTCTATTTGGAACAAGAGTTACAGGCCATCAGGAGGCACTAAGAAGCGGTCATAAACAGCAACATCAGTTCTCAGAACAGTGAGAAAAAGGCTCGTGTCATAAAATGCACACTAAGTACTGTCCAATAAAAGAAACAAACGCTGTTGCTGCTTCAACATTGCATTTTTAAGGCTATTGCTCAAATATTGGTCCCAGTTCTGAAGTACAAACTTCAAGGATATGAAAATACTATAGGCTGGAAAACCAACCTTGCAAGATTTAAGATGCTCAACTTAGTTTTTATAAAGAAAGACTCCTGGGGGATTTGATCTTGATAAAATACATTCATAAAATGAAGAGAATATAAAAGCAAAAAGGTTCTGACCAAGTTTTCAGAAAATAGTTTCTGACTCATGGATGTAGGATCAAAGTTATCCTGGCACTGGATTAGGAAGTACAGGACTGTTTGCATGATTCATGATTACCAATGTTTTGCAACCCTGCATTTAAAAAAAAAGACTGCGATAAAATAAGTTTTTCACCAATTGTCTGTACCATTAAAGAAGCAAAGATTTCCTCAATTTGATTTCTGAGGGTATATAGTTTCATACTCCTTTGAAGAGCAAGAGACGTCTTGCAGCTGCAGGAAGATATGAGGGTACTCAGCAGTTACAAGAACCTGATTATAAGTATGCGGATGATAAGAAGGCAAAATTAAAGGTGTTGTAAAATATATTTTATTTGGAAAACTGTTATTTGTTCAGGTATCTCTATGCTCCTGCAATATCTGACCTCATCACAGAAATCTCTAAGAAATTTTTTGCTCACAGCATGAAACCAAGGCAAATTCTCATTTTACAGAAGGGGAAAAAAAAGGAGGACCAGAAGAATAATTCAAAACATTTCCCATGGTGCAGAAGATACAAAAACCAGAACCTCAAATGCCTGGAACCCACTCCACTGCTCCTGTAGTTAGATAATTCTTTTCTTCCCCACCCCCAGTTTTAGGACAATTTAAAGTTATTTATGCAGCTCAATACATCAGCGAAATATCTGCAAAATGTTTTGTATAAGGACTGTGTCTCAGTAAAATAAAACCCTCTACAACACTCTGCCCCTAAATTTATGCAGTGAAAAGAACATCTCTCTTTTCCCATGACTAGGAGCTGTGCTGATTAGTAGGTTTACTACATAATAATCAGAATTGATTTCAGGATGTAAACAGGATAAAAAAAAAAAAAGGATAGCAGTTGTCCATACATGGGAAGAAAAGTAAAAGAATGAAAAAAATTCTGGAAGCACTACTGAATTTTAAAAAAAGAATTCAGTATGTGTTCAGATCAGGGAGGGGGGAGTCACTTGTATTTTAAGAACTATTGGCTAGGGATTCACTTACCACTCTCTTGGTCAGAAATTATTATAAATATAACTCTCCATAACTGAAAACCTAGAAAGTGCAAAGCCCAAATGTAAAAAGCGGACCTTGACTCAACGTCCAGTTTGACAGTTCCTGTATCTGACCTTCAGCAGTGCCAAACAAGTCACAAGTCCTCTCAGAACTAACACATGTGAATGTTCACACTGCTGAAGGTGCTAAGCATCAGGAAGGCATGAGCCTTCAAAGATCAAGATAAGTTTTGTTCATTTAGTTTCTAGCAGTTCTTACCAAGGGGAAAAAAGAAAAAAAAAAATAAAAAATTACTCCACCTCCCACCAAATCTCAAACAGCTAACGGTCAGAATTCCATGCTTTACCACCAACGTGGGTTTTTTTCCCCAGAGAAATACAGAAGAAAAAAAACATTTAATCAATGCATCTTATATGCAAGACATGTAACCGAATGACAAAATTCTCCCTGGCTTTAAGATTTCACCTTGAAGACACCACCTTTAAAAGCAGGATAGATCATTGTAGGCCTGATTCCTAAGTGTTCACAACTACAGACACTTGCCAGTATCTCAAAATCCTGAAGTATATGAAGGTCCCCCTCTTCTGAACCCGCCTTTAAACATAATCAGAATGAAGCGAAGCCAGACACCCTTTAACAGACAACTGGAAGTACATTTAGAGGAGGGCCATAGATTAGCTGCAGAAATATATTTGTTTTGAAGTAATTAAGCTAACTAGAACAGTCAATGTCTCTAAAAATGAACTAGAGCTTACTGAAAAAGTTTTTAGTCAATGATTATTCCATACAATGTCATAAAAATTAGTCCTTTTCAAATATATTTTATAAGAAAAGTTGCTAAACATCCAAATTTCAAAGATTTCAACCACACCTAAAAGCAAAATGCTAACGACAGCTTATCAAAGGTTACTTATAACTAATGTTGTTTGTTTTCCCCAACCTCAAAATATTCACCACACACACTGATCATTTTTGCTACTTGTTTTACTTCTTTTCAAGGAGTTCTATTAATCTCTTCCACCTTTGGCCCAGGGCTGAATGGTGCTACTTGAGTCCAGATCTTTTACCAATGGTATGTAATACATATGCAAGTTAAGACTCACAACAGTATCTAGGTAGCCAAATACTTTCAAGTATTTAGTCACAGTAAATATTCAATATCAGTCCCTGGAGTTCCCTGACATTGCCATTGTACACGTGTTCTCCCTGCTTATTTTAGTTCTCCAGGAAAATAGTAATGCTGCAAATATGAGCCAAAAATATTATAAGGCAGGCAAAACCAAAACACAAGCACATACAGCATTGGTTTTGGGCCTGGCATACGACATTGGGCCTGTCCCCCTAGCTTTCTCCATGTCACAACATGTCATTTCAAATCAGTGGGAATTCCAATCCCAACGTGTTTTGAGGGCTGAACCTACCTGAGGCAACTACAACGGTTTCCCTATGACAAACAGGTGTGCTTAGATGCTATGGAAATTCAAGGCCTTTTGCATATATAATTAGAACAGATTTGGTAAACCAGGAGAAAACACTCAAATGGAATCTAGAAAAAAATCTCCTTTGAGTGGCTTTGGAAACTTTCACAACAAAGGTCAAAGTATTTACGAGGCAAGTCCAGCCAAGGTTATTACTACTCCTCTAACTCAAAGGACACAAAAGCTCCTATAAAAATTACTGTAGAGACAATTCGATGTGTTATCAGCTCAATTCCTGCTGAACTGCAACTAAAAGTCCTGGTTTAAGTCATTTGTGATCCAATGCCACCTATGCAGCTAGACACACTTTGTGATAGAAATCACAAATTCTGTAAGACTGTTGAAACAGATGGGAAATTTAGCAGCAACTTCCTCCAAATTAATAAACAGATGTTTAGAATAGATTACACAGTAAAATAAGAGAATAAAGTTACAAACATTCTTCAGCTTGGAATAACACACTTGCAGGACATTATTGATGGTTAATAAAGTTGTTATCACTAATCTTTAGGTTTGTATCTTTAATTTTTAGGATTAGTGAGATGAATGAGAACAATTTATAACTTTCAAAGCTCTGATTACATATTGGCTGAAGATTCAGTAAGACAGTACGTATACATTTATATTCATTCTGGGTTCAAGACTTATTCAATACCCTGGACAGAAATGGAGGTTTTGTCTTAAATATAGTTAGTCTACATGACAAATGTGAAGCAAGATATTCTACTCTGATGCAGTCGTGCAAACAAAAAACTATAAATGATGGAATGTGCTAAAATGCTGTTTCATTTACTGCTGCTAAGAGATCTACTGGAAAGAGATCTGGAAAACGTCAACAGCCTTACATGGAATTTGTTTCCTTCTTTGTGCTCCCCTACAAACTGAAATGATTCAGCAAAAAATGTTTCTCCATTAAGTACTGAAATAGCACTTAACAGTAGTTAAAACCAGACGATAATTCAGGATACTTTCATTTCTGAAACTACTTATGGGGGGGGGAAGGAGGGTGGGAAATCAACTACATAGATTGGTACCAAGTTCAGACATTTTGCCTTTAACAAGAGATAGTCTAAAGAAAAGTCTAAAATCCAAACACTGCCCAAACTAGAGGATGTATCAACTTGGATCCTTGTGACGTCAATCCATCTCCACCATTAAGGAAACAAGGTTTTGAAAGGACAATCTCTTCTATTAAACTGACTACAAAATGAAAATAAAATTTACAAGGTCTTTTTAATATCTTTTAAAGACAGAGTAGACTGAGTCATTTACTATTTTCCTCAGTGTAATATTTCAAGTGCCAAGTTGTCTCTCAAATTCCATCAAATAATACAGTTTTCTTACTCATTTTCTTAAGAAAGATTCTGCTCCTGCTTAACATTTCAAACTTGAAATTGATCCTTGTGAAAATAATAACACCGTGTTTAAAAATACAAAGTATAAGGAGGTAAAAGATACTTTATGATTAACAAGGAAGAAAAAAAAAAATATTCTATTTTCACTAACTCAGTTCAGGGGAAAGAAAAGATGGACAATTAACTCTCTACCACAGTGATACTTCTAAGATAAAATCAGATTGTAACTCACTGCAGGCCCAATGTTCTCTTCAAGTTCATAGGTTACAAATGATTTATAGTCACTGTTTTGTACTTAGCATTCTGGCTTTTCCCATATTGGTAAATACTTTATCACCAGAGCATTTTCATGTTTCAGAAATACCTTTGCTAAAATGGTTTAACACAACTCAAATTGCTTTAGATCAAAGCAAATTTAAATAAAATGTCCCTCTGCTTCTTTACAGGAGATAAAAAAAAAGCTCTGTATATCTGGTGCCTGTATTCCTGTTCTCTCACATTAGAGCTGTAAGTCTCCTCTTTCAGGTCACGTCTTCCACATAAAAGTGCTAAACTAATGCCGCTTAATGACAAATTAATGTCCATGAATAAAAAATACACCTCTAATAGCATAGAGTAATTTGCCATTACAATATCATCATTGGACATGCCCCTGGTTTAATACGATGTATTTAATTCATAACTTAATGAGTGATATATAAAAAGAGAGAGATGAACCCTGCAATTACATTTATGTGAGTCTGTCACCTTATTTGTAAAACCTTAGAGTCATTTACATTCAAATTAGAACAAATGAGTGATTTCACAAAGTGCAATGATAAATGACCATTGCTGCACAAGACAGAACTGTATTTCCTGTGAAAACATTAACAGTTTCCTATTATTTGTTAAAAATTACAATGCATATTGCCCAGTGTTGTGTGAATAATGACTTTTTTACTGATTAGGTCAGAAGACTAATACGGAGTAAAAATAAATAATTTTTCTTTTCATTTTTTCTGATTTTTAGCTTGAATTTATCTGCTCAAACTGGTACGGACTCACACTGCCACCTGCTGCCCACGCCTGGGGAGGAAGAACCCCGACTGCCTGATTTCAGCTCCAGCTCTGTCGGGTTCCATCTCTCCCTATAAAACAAATTTTCCTGCCAGACTGTGCTAACTGGGCACGTCGCCGAGGACACCAGCAAATAAGGGGAGCTGCACTGCCCAATTACAAATAATGCCATTTTAGGGGTTCGTGCATCCAAAACTGCCTCAATTGGTAAGGGGAATTAAAAGCTAAAGACATTGCAGGGCAGGAGGGACCAGGGGGGACGTAAAACATTAGTATTGATCAGATGGTAATAAAAACAAAGGAGGATTTTGTACACTAAGCATTCCGGGATTCATCAGCCTCTGATTACTAGCATAAAAATACCAGAAAGATTCCAGAAGCAGGAATATTTCAGGGGCTGAGGGACAGAAAGGTCAGGTAAGGAGGAGCCGCAATGGCTGGAAAGACAACATGAGGAGGGCAGGGAGAGAACCAGTGAAGCAATACAGCTTTTTTGGTTTCTATTTAAAATACACAAAGCTGCTCTCCCTTCCTGACAAAAACTGCAAAGGGAAGGAAGACGTAGCAGTATCTGCTGCTTCCCAGCTTGTGACTCCTCCTGCGATTCTAACGCAGGAGACGGGCAATACGTACCCATACGAGGAGCCACACAAGCTGGGGAGCTTTCATCTTGCCAGCAGTAGTGAATCTAGACACTCCAGCATCCTTTTTTCATACATCCATCAGCAGTCCCAGTTCAGCTTCGCCAACTATTACTTCATTGGGAAAAGCAGAACACACACACACAAAGTCCCTGATGTATAGTTGCACCAGTTTCTCTAACAGTTGACACCCCAGGAGCAGAATATCCACTGTCACATCACAGCTAAACAGCAGCAAGTAGATTCCAGTAAGAGTGGGATCCAAAGTGACTGGGTATACTGTTTTTACTATCCTCACTGACACCAACTGCAAAAATGGATAAAACTACCATCATTTTTTTCCTCAGTCCCATTCTAAGTTAGAATTCTCAGTCGGGCATTCACTTTTCATATGTATAAATCTGCTCTCTGTAATGTATCTGTACGTTAGAGAGGAGATAAAATCCCAAAGTTATTTTTGAGCTTCGTACACGAAATTTCCTAATGACTGTCAATAGCTCAATGACTCAACAGCTGACAAAACATGCTCCTTCAAAACCCAGCAGGCTAGCACAGCAACAACTGGCTGCAGAACACCAAAAACCAGCAAAATACAAGATGACATTATTGCTGTCTACTCTGTATTCTTAGCGTGGGAAGGTCACTCTTTCCTCCACGGGATAAAGTTGGTGGACTCAAGTTTGATGGTGGGGGCTTTATAAAACACCACTCTAATTCTGAAGGGGAGCTTGCAGGGGTGAGGTGTGGAGAGTGTGCATGCGTGTACTTAGATTAAAAACTCAGTATTAGTTAAAAAAAGGCAAGCCTTGGTTGCTAGATGACCTTTAGATTTTTTCCCAGCAGTTTAATTTGCTCTATATGAAAAACCCAGGAGCTAAAATCCCAACTGAGCAGGGGCTTCTAGCAATACAAAGGTGATGCTCTCAATCTCTGGTGTAAGAATTAATTCCTCTCTGAAGAGTGTATCTTAGGGAAAGTTGGGATTGCGTTGTTGGCACCATTCCAAATGGAGAAGCTGGGTTTAAGAAAAATAAATAGCTTTAAAGCTCTGGCCCTACCATGTATGCACACTCCTTTTAATTCCACAGGCAGATTCACTTTTAGCTTCTTCATTTTAAAAACAGTAACATATTTCAATCTATAAACACATTCAAATACTTTGAAATTAGTAGAAGATCCAGAACAGTAGGTGCTCATACACCATGAAAAACTTTTGTTTGATAAGCCTAAATTGACCACTACAGCAGAAGGTTAAAAATCAAATGCCCCTACCCAAAACAATTTGCCTGCTTCAATTATTACCAAGAATTATTCCAAGAGGTCATTTGTGAGTTGATTAATCTAATTTTTGCATTCCAGGCCTGATCCTGCTCACAGTATACAATACAGAGGCAGCTCCAAGAAAACTCCAATTGACTGCTGCTCTACAGTGCTGTGTTTTTTCAGACTCATTTTAATCACCCACCTAAAATGCTCTTTTCATCTTAAATTAGCCCTCTTTAAAGATGCTACAACCAACATCAGTAGCAAGTGGACAGATATAACTGTGGCAGTTCTATGCCACAGAAGTTTCTAAAAGGTAACCTAGTACATTTATCATTTAGCAGGGAACTTTGCAATTAAAACTAACGGGGAAATTGGCATCAAACTTTTAACTTCCTTTGACACAAAACCATTTATGATCCCAAGAACAATTTTTAAAAGTTGGGGGAACTTTAATGGCAGTCAGGAGCACTGCTCTTGCCTACTACATTGGCTGCTCCCACCTAGTGTGAGAATTGGAAACTAGGAAACTGAGTACAGTCAAACACCACCTCTAATAAGGCTGTATTGAGAATACGTAACTGTCCAACCAATATATATAACATAAGTGATAGCCCAGACTCTGTCCAGCATGTAAATTGAATTTCTTCTTCACAAAATGTGTTGGATCTGGCAGCAGAAAGTTAAAGGGGTAAGTGCTAACAATCATGCCACGTCCTGCCTCTCAGAAAGGAGTGTGTTGCTTAGGGCCATTCTGCAACTTCTAGACCCCTCACTCACAACTATCACCCTATTATCTTGAATGTAACTCAGGAGGTACATAGAACTCCACTGAAAACAATAATACAGGACCTTTGAAAACAGAAAAATCACTCCAGCTTTAAGATTTCAAATAGGGACAATCTTATGTCCCAGATCTCTGAATGCCAGTGGAAATCAACCTCTGGTTTAAAAAGTGATTACTAAAGCTATACCCACACAATATTAAGTCCATGTTGATCAGTAGAAGGAAATTCCATTAAAAACTCATATTCTCAATAGCATTCCCTCCGATGCTATTGAGAAGGGAAGACTCTTTGATTGTTGAAATAATTTGCAGTTTGTGGTTCTCTTTGGTACTGAATACGTAAACAGTGGAGGAAAATGACAAAACTTCTTACATCTACAGTCAGTTATATAACTCAGACCTATTTATGAAACAAACATTTCTATGCTCTGAATAAATTTTTTAACACATTTATTCTCTTGCATAAGAATAAAGTCATCACGCATCCCTCAGAAAAAACATTTATAAGCTTTAAAGTGCAAAATAGGTCGTCACAAACACACCACTAGCTTTCTCCTGCCTTCTCCAGTGTCATAATAGGGCAGTTTTGTTCCACTAGAACTCTGATGACTAAAACTTTCCAAAGGGAAACAAGGCATTCAGATAACCCGTTCCCACTGCATTTCAAAGTCTACCTGTTGGTTGCAGCTCTCTGCATTAGCCTCCTTTGAAAAGAAACTCAGCCAAAATTGACAATCAATCTGAGCTGGAAGAGGAGCTCGGGAAACAAGTCTTAGAGAAATGGATGTGCATTCTGCAAGCAAGTGCTGTGTGCATCACCACAGACCTTAGTGCAGTTCAAGATACACAAAGCTCAAATCTTCAGCTTAGCTTTCCCACAGCTACACAGGAGCAATACAGTTAAGACCAATCCCGTTGCCTTACCATTTGTTTAGGGGCAGATAGATGTGTGAGATTTCAAGCTTTGTTTCAATGTTTAAAGTACCTGAGAATTATGCAGAAGACGTGATCGGAGAGATTCATGAATATGTATGTAAATCAAATAAAATAAATCAGCATGCTTCAAAACAGGTCCCCTCTAAAAAGGAAGCTAAAAACAAAACCCCCAAGCAGCAAAGCTGGGGAGTAATTGCAATTGAAGATATGACACTGCTGAGGCAGGGAGAGAAGTCTGCACACACAAAGCTGGAATTAAGACCTAAAGTAAGGAATGCTTGGGCATTTCTCTTGGTTGCAAGTAGAGAAAATATGATCTACAATTATTTTAAAATAAAAATTTGTTAATTATCAATCCAAAACGAGAATGAGTTTTCCAATGAGAAAATGGAATCAACATTAGATGCTACAGAGCATTTGACAATCTTAAGTTTATAGATGATAAAATGCATTTAGTAAACTAGCAGTGTTGACAGAAACCTCCAGTGCATCATGCAATCATAAACATCTTAGAGATGAGTATTACCTAATTGGGGAAGGGGTGGGAAATGTTCCCCTCCTTTTTTCTGTCTTTCCTTTAATCAAAAATTCTTCATAAAATGCCTTAAATATGATTCAAATCATTTTTTACAGAAATCTTTTTGAGATTTATCAACAAATTAAAGTGCTCTAAACTGATGGGTCTATAAGAAAGAGGATCTGCCTTATAGTTAAAATAACATTGTGTTTATTCTGAGAGGAAATTCTTTAAAGATCAGGGCATATAAAAGTCAGTGTTGGCTGGAAATGAACCTTCCCCCAGTGCACTGTTGAAGACTAATTGTCTTTGACAATTAGACACTTTTGACAATCATCTTCAATGAATTAGATCAGTACAGGCGTCTTTGGAACCTCAAAGACTACAAATGTGCCTTGGAACAGAATTGTGTATGGTCCATACCAATTGCATTTTTAGCCAAAAAAATCCTTATTGAAATCCATGGAATAATTATAAGCTGCAGATAAAAGTATCAAGAAGAAATGAAACTGTATGAAGCTCCAAAAATCTGCCAAGTTGGAACATCCAGAGAAAGAGAAGACCTGGAACAAGCTCTAACAATAAGAGCAGCAGGAAAAGTCAGGTCCAATTCAAACAATTCAAGACAATTCTAACAAGTTAAAACTCTGTCTCATCATTACACAACAATAATAAGTGACAGCTAGATCCCACATACTGTATTTCATAGAATCACAGAGTGGGTTGGGTTGGAAGGGACCTTGAAGATCATCAAGTTCCAACCCTCCTGCCATGGGCAGGGACACCTCCCACTAGACCAGGTTGTTCAAAGTCCCATCCAGACTGGTCTTGAACACTTCCAGGGATAGGGCAGCCACAACTTCTCTGGGCAACCTGTTCCAGTGTCTCACCACCCTCACAGTAAAGAATTTCTGTCTAGTATCTAATCTAAATCTCCCTTCTTTCAATTTAAAACCATTACCCCATGTTCAATTGCTCCACTCTCTGATAAAGAGTCCCTCTCCATCCCTCCTGTAGGCCCTTTTTAGGTACTGGAAGGCTATAAGGTCTCCTTGGAGCCTTCTCTTCTCCAGCCCCTCAGCCTTTCCTGAATTTATGTTAAACTAAGTTAAGTTCATGATACCTGAAAAACTCAAAACAGCAAGAAAGAAATACACTTGTCTAGTAAATCAAGAACTCTGCGCAGTCAGACTCATCAGAAAGAAGGGAAAGGGCAAGTATTATTCTCTTCCAGTATTTGTATCATAGCATGTGGGGCCACAAGACACTCCAGTTACCAACTGCAGCAAAGATAAGTGGCTTAAAGGAAGCTTTAACTACTTTGATTTTATTTTTAGATAGTACTAACAAAGCAATGGATTGTGTTTTTTTTTTAAAATCACCCAATAGTATGTTGAACATAAACAGATACTTGACGTAATTAATTTGGACCCTGAAAAATATTCCAGTCTTTATGTACAGTTCCTTGTAGACTTCTGCTTACACAACAACTCAACACTGTTACTTGC
This sequence comes from Tringa tobata, assembly GCA_033628505.1. NCBI lineage: Eukaryota > Metazoa > Chordata > Aves > Charadriiformes > Scolopacidae > Tringa > Tringa tobata. The sequence continues at coordinate 4,122,923 of JAHREE010000258.1, forward strand.
ACAGACTGTAACTGTGCAGAACAAACAAGACAGATAAATTCTTACTGTGATCTATTCAGACTGCAAATCTGTCTGCAGATATGCCTTGTTGGGGTGAACCTGTTAAAACACACTCTAAAATGAGTAACATACTCAGTCTAGAGCTCAACATGATGTAAGCTACAGCCATCCCACAGATGTACATGCAGATTCAAAACCTTACAGTGAGACCCTGATTCAAAAATACTTTACAGAACTACCACTTTTCTTTCTCCAAACACATGTTCTCCTCCTTATTCCCTAGCCTTCATCCCTTACCTTATTCCCTACTTCCATCTTTATAAATCTGGACACTGGATTCACCTTCTCTTCATTTCCACACTAGTGTAGCTCCAGTTACCCTGGCTCACCACACCACTCAAAGTACAGCAGACCTCTTTCACACCATTTGATTAACTGCAGATTGACTGACACCTCCAGAGAATTTTTACTGGTCTGTTAATTACAGAGTAAGTTGGCAGAAATGTTTGTTCACTCTGGGTGGGTTTTTTTAGAGGGTGGTGTGTTTTGGGGGTTGATTCTTGGTTAGTTTTCTTTTTTTTTTTTTTTAATTCATTAGCAGTCTGTTCCTATATACTTGACTATGGCTTGTACATCAAGAATGAGATCCAAAGCACTGCTAAATCTCAAGTTGTCTTGCCACTGCAGTGATCTTGGGATTAAAAGTATTAAGATGGTGCCAAGGGCAAGCTACAAATACCAGAGGCTGCTCAACACAGGTCACGGAAAAAGTTAGACCAAGGACTCACGTTGGGCATGTATCTGCTCCTTTCCTACAGTCCTCTCACATCCCTACCTCACCAGCACTGCAATACTCAGCTTCTTCCCTATTCTTTAATATTTCCCCTAGCTTCTTTGCTGCAATGGTCTCTTCAGTTCCATTTCTGACAAAGACAGAGCATGTAAGCAGCAGAACCATGCTCACACTGACTGATTTGTTAGGGAGAAACTGTTGTTTCTCATTACAGTAACCCCTTCCCATGCCTGCCTGACAACTGGTAGGCCAAATGGTTTTGTGGCTCATTTGGCATCTCACATTTCCTATTTCTCAAAACAATCATCTTTCCCATTACATTCCATTTCTATTTTTGCAGAAAAACTAAATCCCTCCTTACATTCCTGAAAACAAACTGATACAAATTGCAATACCCTACCGGCTCCTTTAACTTTCTAATAAATTTATAATACACTAATTAATACCACCTTCTCGTCTGAACATACATTTTGAAGGCTTCCCTAAGGCTAACATTCAAAGAACAGATTCTTTCTCTGTAAGACACAGAGCCTTCAACTAAGTCCTGAAGCTCTTCACAGGAGATCCTTCAAGGCAGCATGCTGCCAAGCTCGCTCACACTGTTCAAAGGCGGTTATGCTGTTGGAAGGCGAGTGCATATGGAGAGGACTGTGCTGACGTGCATTTCCATGCCCAACTGTTGCACAGATACAGCCAAGGCACCCTATTTCAGAAACAATACTGAAAAATTACAAAGAAAAGGAAACAGTTGTGTAGAATTCCTATTGCCGTATCTTTCTTACAAGGCTTTTCACAGATGCACATCAAAGCTACGTTTTTGCTACCATCGTGAGCCATCTCCTATAAAAGCCAAGCACAAAATATTATTTTACTGGATTCAGCTCTTTTTGCTTCATAATGACAGTCCTAATGTTGATAATATTATCAGCATTATGGGCACAAGGCTAGTCGAGAATAAGATGCCATGGTAATAAGCTGTACCCCTTCAGTGAGAGGTAGTACTGCCCTGAAATATGGATCAATATTCTGTTGCGAACACTTACGCATCTGAATGCTTCACAATACTCATGGTTGCAATAGGGAAATATTTAACATTTGGTAAACTGAGGCAGAAGTAAACAAATTCTCTGGTAAAGGAAGGAATCAAACTCCCATGTGCTGATACCAATCAGCAGACCATCCTTCTTTTCTGGACTGAAAGGGACAAAACAGATGGGAAGAGAAAGCACCTACCACAATCCGATATCCAGATTACATTCAACATTCAGATCTCCTGAAATCCAGTTTATTGCCATTTAGGTTACACCAAGTATTGTACTAATACTCTCCAACTGAAATTAGGCTTGAAACAGAAGTTTACAAGATAGTAATGGGTGACAATCAGGCAAAGAAGTCTCACCTGAATGAGATAGTGAGAACATAAACTCAGAAGCTCCAGCAGCTGCAAATGACTCCCAGCTGCTAGGACATCCTGTATCACCCCTGGTTCCAAGAGGATCTGGAAAGAAGAAAATGGAAGGTTTGTCATGCAGAACTCAGAGCAAATACTCAGAGAAAATACTGCAGGCCTTTGTTATTTCAGACATTCAATTCAACATAAAGAACAAAAAGAGTACAATCAAGCATGCAGAGAAGTCTTTGCAGTATTGGGACAGAGTTTTTAAAGTTCACCTGGATTGCCCAAAGGATTTTAAGCAGATTTTTCTCATGAGAGTCCATAGGCCACATTACCCCCTAAATTCTTTAAAACTAAATACATGTTATTTATTTTAAAATGAGACTTCTCAAAATAACAGAACCTCCTTTTGTTATCTATATACCTGGACATTTCCATATATACTGATGAATCAACCAACAGAATTGACATTATTCCTGCCTGTAAAAAAATATCCAGGCTAGGAACACCCTTCCCATTCTGCATGGTACTACTTCGTTATTTTTCTAACCACTGTCTTCATTTTACAGAGCAAGGCTGTGAAGGCACAGAATGAGCAGGCTGCTGGGGAAGTGCCAGAAAGGGCTTAGAAACCAAGACTGATTATCCTGTCACTTGCTCACATGAAACTCCTACTCATTTCAATTAAAATCACGCACAGGCAGCAGCCAGGATAATTGGGCCTCAGCTCCCAGCCTGGTGTCTTGGGGTCAGCTTGTTAGAGCATCACTTTCAGGACACAAAAATGTCTTTGGGAATACACACACCGGTCAACTTCTCATCAGTAATCACATTCAAAACTATCCAAACTATAGTATTTAAATATAAGTAGTGCAGCATCCAACAAAAATCAGAAATGCAGGAGAAAGAAAAAATATTTTTTCAAAGATAGTCAGTTTATTCAGAGTTATCCTTGTTGTATTTCCCCTGGCAACTTTGGTTTCACACCACATGAGGTCAGTCTCTCACTGCTCCACAGGGAAGAAAAGCTTTTTTTCAGATCCTTTTTCTTCTGCCCACACAATTTAGTTTCATCTCACAGCATCATTTATATCTCAAATGCACTGGAATAAGGAGGACGGCAAACAAATGGAAGGACACTCATCTGCATCTTTTGGACTTCAACTGTTTTTGAGGGAAATTAAAATCACACGTATGCATTTCTTTAAGCAAAACCACAAATTATCTCCAACACAATAGCTATATTAGGTGCAGGAGAGAATAGTACTGATTTTTGTTTATATCAGGAATTCATTTACATTGAGTTCTGTCAGCGTATGACAAGCTTAACGCTTGTGTGTTAAGCCACAGAATCACATGGGATTGGAAGGGACCTCTGGAGATCATCTAGTCCAACCCCCTGCCAAAGCAGGTCCACCTAGAGCAGGTTGCACAGGAACGTGCCCAGGCAGGTTTTGAATGTCTCCAGAGAAGAAAACACCACCACCTCCTTGGGCAGCCTGTTCCAGTGCTCTGCCACCCTCAGAGAAGTTCCTCCTGAAGGTGGAACTTCTTACATTCAAGTTTGTGCCCATTTCCTCTTGTCCTGTCCCTGGGCACCACTGAAAAAAGACCAGCCCCATCCTCTTGACACCCACCCTTTAAGTATTTATAAGCATTGATCAGTTCCCCCCTCAGCCTTCTGTTCTCTAGACTACGAAGATCCAAGTCCCTCAGCCTCTCCTCGTAAAGGAGATGCTCCAGGCCCCTAATCATCTTTGTGGCCCTCTGCTGTACCTTCTCCAGCAGTTCTCTGTCCTTCTTGAACTGGGGAGCCCAGAACTGGACACAGTACTCCAGATGGGGCCTCACTAGGGCAGAGTGGAGGGGGAGGATTACCTCTCTCAACCTCCTGGTCACAATCTTCCTGGTGCACCCCAGGATGCCACTATATAGGTATCACTATATAGATATTCATACTAGGCTTTAAGTGAACATATATGTAACTTACATACTGTATAAAAGTTCTTTATCTAGCCAAGTAGACATGAAAGGATCTCCAGGCCCAGCACAATCCAGGTTTTTGGCTGCTATGCATGACGAGAGGTAGTTCGATGGAAAGTTAGAAAGGATTTCAGATACAGAAATTCTCTAATAGGTTTGGTTTTTTTTTTTTAAATGAGCAGCATTGTCAAATATTTTCAAGTGAGAACTCAAGGTCAGACTGACAAAATAAGCTGGTTCAGACCTTGCAGTGTTTGTTATTCAGACATCATTTACACTGAGGAAGTTGTAATCTGATGTCGTATTACTTACTAAGTGCCACCCACCAGCTTAGCAATGTTAAAGACACAACATGAAGAGAACTAGAACCCTAAGCAGATTACTACCTTGTAGGCATAGACAAACTATATTTAACTGTGATAATATTAATGTATTTTAAAGCTACAGCAATCCATTTACAAATAATTCTGGTAGCATTATGAGAAGTAAGACAAGAGGTAAAGAGGGTGACAATTTACTACCTAGAGGTGATTTGCACAGTCAGCAACAAGAGTTCATTTGAAGGTGGCAGATATATTTTTTACACGTTTTTCCATTTCATAGAATCACAGAATGGTTTGAGTTGGAAGGGACTTTAAAGATCATCCAGTTCCAACCCCCTGCCATGGGCAGGGACACCTCCCACTAGACCAAGGTGCTCAAAGTCCCATCCAGCCTGGTCTTGAACGCTTCCATCCACTTGTGGGACATCCACAACTTCTCTGGGCAACCTATTCCAGTGTCTCACCACCCTCACAGTAAAGAATTTCTTCTTGATATCTAATCTAAATCGCCCCACTTTCAGTTTAAAACCACTACCCATCATCGTATTGCTTCACTCCCTGATGAGGAGTCCCTCCCCCATCTCTCCTCTAGGTCCTTTTTAGGTACTGGAAGGCCGCAATAAAGTCTCCCTGGAGCCTTCTTTCCTCCAGGCTGAACAGCCTCAACTCTCTCATCTTGTCCTCAGAGGAGAGGTGCTTCATCCCTCTGATCATCTTTGTGGACCATATAAGATTTATTCTGTTGAGATAGCATATTCACCTTTGTCTTTCCCAAGATAACTGAGGAAAGTCTACTATGTCTCTTCCCAAGACTTTGCCTTAAATGGGACTATCTGAATTTATATTCAATGCTCATTTGGATACAGGCAAAAATACTAATTCCTCTATGCTAAATGTTCACCATCAGCAAACTGCAAGCTGGGGAGACCCATAAGAAAAACAGAACAATAAGTAAAGAAGGAAGAAAATGTTGTAAGCCTTCCTCCTACTGAAACTGAGCTAATTCACAATTATTCCACACCTCTTAGCTTCTATACATTAATACAAATACTTGATTTTTATTCATTATACAGCATAGCTGTTTACATGCTATGTAGGCCATCTAGCTGAATCTTAACACTCAATGCACATAAACAGTACCATATGCATACCACAAGTACACACAGTGACTGACTCTCCTGTCTGTCTAACAGGCCTGAGGTCTTCTGAGTGATGCTTATTGAAAATTAAGGAGAAGGAAACTAAGATCTACTATGGATTCACACCTTAAAATTCATCACAAATAATTAGTTTGAAAAGTAAAGAGAGAAGCTTAATCATTTTCCCTACACCATCCTCAACCCAAGGGTTATGAGGCATAATTACCAGGGCAGAAACTCAGAGTAATTTGGAATCATTTGAGTTCAGACAAGCTTTGCAATCTTCACTAGTGAAGGCCGTGCCTCTCATGAAACACGCCATCTTAAGACTGGTTTCTGTGCTATTTTTATATTAAGATAATTAGGTGCAATTCAGGTATTGCACCTGGTTGCATCTTACAATCAATCCTCTATTCAACCTTTAATTCTGAGGGTTAATTTTCATTATGCTCTCAACTCTTCTCTGGCTTGTGATGTTACCCAAGAAAATCAGCATAACTACCTTCTCCCTGTATACAATGGACAGATCTTGCAGATGGCCTGAGTAACTTACTTTCCCAAGCCACCAGGTGTGACATACTGCTTGTTTTCAGCCTGATCTCCTCTGTCAAACTAGTTTTCTCCTCCCTCACAACGACTGTGTTTTCAAAAAGGAATCCTGTTCTTCAAGGCAGCCATTCTACCCTCCATTACCCTACAAACCCTTCAAAGAGCATTCACTAAATCCCGTTCTCTCCCTCTGGTCAGATCCATAAACCTAGGCATAGAAAGGATGCAAAAATGTGGTGTTTCTTTGCAACAGAATGTGGAGTTGCAAGATCCAGAAAGGCAGATTACACAATTCCTTAGATTGACATTTCTTAGACATACAATTTAAATCTCCATGTAAAGCAATCCATTTATGCTTCATTGGTATATTGGGGAAACCTGCTCTGCAAATGCAAGAATTAGAAACTTTTATAAATGAAACCTGAGCTTCTGAAGCACAATTCTGAGGCAGAAATGGGAATTCTATGAGTCCCATGGTCACAGATACGCTTGGCCCTGAACATCCCCATGTACATCTATCCTCTTGGCAGCAGTCCCATAACTGGAATTCATTCCCCCTTCCCCCAATGTTTCCCTCTTCCTTTCCCAACTCAGCCTGCATCCCCTCCAACCCGCTACATCTTAGGGCTCTGGGTAAGCATGGAAAAGATTAACTGGAATCACACACCTTGCCTCTCTCCAGTTTTCTTTAGGAGACTTCTTGGCAGCATAGAGCAACTAGCAGCTAAGCCTCCTTGGGCTAGGAGCAGTGTATGAACCACCATCCTTTCTCAAGGACAACTGCTCATGCCTCACCTCCACACTGCCCAGACTGAGAACATCCTCCTACTCTTTTAATGCCTCCCACCCTCCTACAAACAAACCAGTAGAAGCCAACAAAAAAATTGTATGGTCATAGCAAAGAGGGAGGTAACGGACAAAAGAGAGCAGGGAGGAAACTCCTTAAACTGTCCTTCTCAACAAAGAAACTCACAGCCTAAGGTCCAGATTAACTATCACCTCTATGGAGCCTCGTGAGGTTTACAACTAGAAAGAACAACTAGATTATTTAATATATTCCCTGTACGTTGTAGGCCATTATATTTCATCCAGACACTTTCAAAGAAATTAAACTAAAGCTATTTTAGGCCAAAGCAGGCTAAACCGTTGTCGTGGTAAGACAACTGTGTGCCCAGACAAAGACGGAGAGATTCCATCTTCATTCCAGCTACTTATTCATATCCCTGTAGTTTCTTCTCATTTCCACAGAGGTGTTTGTGGGGCCATGAAATAAGTGAGGCGGTGGCATGATGCACATTAAAAACAAACAGCATTATGCTATAACGGTAAGGAAATACATAATGTCATGTCAGAAAATTCTAGAAAGGAAACCATATGGAATTTAACACAGAAAACAAGAAAAAAAAATTTCCTAAGATTCCTGCCAGTCTGATGCAAAAGAAAATTCCTTCTTGACTCAGCCTGCAGCGATCAGCATTTCAAACAAGACAGGCATCTAACAAAAGTACCACTTGTTTTTCCCCTCTGGAGACCATTCCGTGCACTTCAGAGCAATCAAAAAACCTAACTTTTCTTTTAGAGCAATTTAGACTGCATTTCACTCACAACCAGTTAGCACTTCTGCCTGTCTCCTTGATCAGTTGTGCTTCAGTTGAATCCTGAGCTCCTTCCACGTTGAGGAGTGCTGCTTCAAAGAAGTGTGGGTAGGGGAAGAATGTTCTAGTCCCCTGCAGGCAACTGCCCAAAGCCCTGGCACGTAATGATAACAGCACTCATTACAAAATCCAGATGTCTCATTAGCCAATGCCAGAAGGAATCACGACCAGCTTTTCTCTGATATGTGTCATAATATTTTTCCAGAAAATTAATTAAAATCTGTGTTAAATGCACAGCATATAGATCACAGAATCATAGAATATCTCGAGTTGGAAGGCATCCATAAGGATCCTCGAGTCCAACTACTGGCTTCTTGCAGGAGTGCTTAAAACTAAACCACACGACTATGAGCGTTGTCCTAATGCTCCTTGAATTCTGACAGCCTTGGTGCTGTGGCCATTTCCCTGGATGCCTGTTCCAGTGACCAACCACCCTCTCAGTGAAGAACCTTTTCCTAATGACCCCCCTGAACTTTCCCTGATGCAGCGTCATAACATTACAAAGTAAGTCCCATTATTATAAGTAAGACTCCAAGCAAGCTCATTATTTTGGGGGACAACATTTCATTACTTTGATTACTTTCAGCTCTAGAAAAGCTGTCTTGTCTATAGCTTGATATCTATCCAGAGCAAATAACAGGAAACACTTAACTTTCTCTCCAATAAACTGCATAAACTGGGTTAATTAGGCTCTGTATTATTCTAAGATTTCTGGGCAATCTTTAGCTGAACAGTGAATTTAACACCTAGTAGCTGTAACCTAGCAGTAGGGACAGAAACAAGACTATCCTCCTGACAGAAGTAAAAAAGGAAATGTCCCAAACTATCAAATCTGTACTTTTTGCTTTGAAATTGCATTGAAAAATTATGTTAAGTATTTACACTAAGACACAGTCCTGCTGTATTCAGTCTTCCATGACCTTGGCATGTTGTCCCCGGTAGAAAAGAAAGAGGATAGTTAAAGTCACTTTTTCTAGGGACACCAGGCAGTTTAAACAAACTCTATGATTTATTTTGATTAAAAGGCAACCAGTGGAAATGCTACAGACAAGATGCAAGAGGTCACTTACCCAAGAAAATCAACCATCACAATACAACTTTGCAATACACCTCATTCACAAGTGAGCTAGAAAGGATCAACAGAACAGGAGGTGCTAAAATATTGGTAGCTGTCTCCCCCCGGTCTTAACTGGAAACAGCAGATGAAATACTGGTTGATCACTAGTTTCTGTGTTGATTGTACTTCATCCATCTCCCTTCCAACGCACATCTGACACTTGCAAAACGTCCCTGTCAGGTGGAAGGGGGAGTAATCCTGTCACTGAGACTCTGGCCTGGCCTTACTGCTGCCAGCTGTGAAGTGAGAGAATGACCTTAAAGCCCTTTGATGAAGAAAGGGTATGTCAACTACCATGGAAAAAGAGTCAACTACAAGAGGAAAAATTTTGTCTCTGAATTCTAAATACGGGCATTACATTGTAAAATGCCTACAGCCAAGAAGGAACCTATTTAAGCCATTTTTTGCCCAAGATTTCATTATTAGAGAATTACTGAGAATCTAAACGCATCGAACAAAACCACATTCTGCTGATATTCCTTTTGTTAGTTTTTATTTATTTCCACAGCAACACTGCTTTCTTTGTGATGATTAGAGACCATAGTAATGTATTCATTCATTTGGAATTATGATATTATTTATATTTAACTTGAGTTTTTCAAAAAATCCTTTGTTCTGTTGAACAACCAATCTTCCCTTAAAAGCAAAATATTTCCAGCAATAATTATGATAAGGCACTGTCTGCCCAAGTAGACAGGAAGATGAAGTTTGTATTTTAAGTCTGCAGGCATATTTCATATTAAAAAGAAAAAAAAAAGGCAAGGATGACAGAGTTTCATTTCAGACTGCAATGTCATGCTAAAAATTAAATTTCTTAATTTTGATAACTTTCAAAAACTGCAGGCATCAAATATTGCCATCTTGCAATATTAAATATTTCCACCAGATGTCTCCAATATATTCTGTTACACAGAAAGTTACATTTGTGTTACTACACTTCAAACTGAACCTAAGTTTGGCAGAGAGAAGAAACCTGAAACTAAATATTTATATGTTTAGACATGGATACCTTAGCACTGTTGCCAGTTCCACAGTGTTACCTAAAGAATCAGCAATTTTCTGGACTAATATTTTGGCCAAACATGTTAAAAAAAGAAGAAAAAATAAAAAAAGAGAGTTCATGGCTTTCACTTTTAAGAAGTACATCAAATCATGTCTTGATACCCACATTTTCACAGCAATATAAGGTTGTAATTGGCATGAATGAGTTTTGGGCTACTAAGAAAAAATTTGTTTGTTTTTGAAATCAGAAAGAGTTTGCAGACCCAAACTAAAGACGAGTCTGTTTTCAAAACTCTCTCTGATGTAAGCGTGCAGTAATCCAGTTATTTATTAATAGCCTTTGTGGATTACTCCCACTCATTACCTTGAAACGTTCACACCGATTCCGTCAGGCTGAGTCAGCACGTAAGCAATGCTCAATACTTATAAAGCGAGTGCCAGAAGAGTATTTCAAGGACAGGAGGGAAAAATCCGACGCTGCCAACTCTCAGACCTGCATATCACCGAGTTACACTTCAAAGGCATCTTTGTGAAAGAACTCCTACAGAATCCCTCTCATCATTCTGTGCTTCAAAGTAGCACGTGGTGATTCTGATAGACGCGACAGAACAAACTTTGCCTTATAATCACTTATATATATGAGCAACTGTAGCTACGTGCACATCTGTATTTACCTCAAGAAGCCCACTCATTTATTCAAAGTAGATCATACCTGAAAATGAAAGACTTGGAAGTCTCTAAAGGCTCAAGGATAAAAGGCACATATGATTTACTAGGGAGCAGAGGATAGTATCCTGGAAGCAACGTGGGGTGGATTGTTGGCTTACATAAAAGCCAAATCCGTCCTTTCAAGGTTCTCAACATGTTTTACATAGATTTATTAGACTTTGAATTTTGCTGAAAGACAGGGGAGTATACCTCTATTCACAGCAGACAGGATGGGACAGATAGAAATCAATGACAACCCATCCTCTCAAAAGATACTTCCATTCAGCAATAAAAGTTCTCTCTGCAGAATAATCGACCTATAGTTTCAAACACAGGTTTTCAACAGCACAGGAGACATTCAATTTCATCTATTAAAACTTTCAACCTAAAGAACAAAAAGCAAACCAATGACAACTACGTACTGAGATCTTCAGCCAATTCAGTAATATAGCATGGCATCTCTGTCTCTTATTTACATCGAAGACACCTTTGAAAAAGTTATGTTTTCCATAACAGCAGAAACACAGAAGTTTCAAGTGCTAATCTCTAAGGCCAATGCTAAAGTATAACTGTTGTGTGGATTGGTGCCAAAAATAGCTCCTTTAGAACAGGTAAAAAATTTTCTTTCCTCATTTTTATTTAATTACCTTTGAAAAAAAAGTAGGGACATACACTCAATCCACAGTACGGAAGCAGATGCCTTAAATTTGTACAACCCAACAACTCTTCCAGAGTAATGTAATATGGATTTAAATTTTCCATTTCAAAGTTAACTAATAAACAAATATACACTAACGGATTCAACTGTTATAGCAATATTTCCAGAAACAGTTTGGTTATCTAGAATTTTAGAGTCCAAAGCAAAAATAGCTGGGTGTTCTGAGCTCACTATCCATGAACTCTGAACCGAGATGAAGTCATACAGCAACACTGTCCACGCGTTCAGTGTAGAGATATGACAGGTCATATATACTATTTTTTTTTGGTGGGGGCATGAGGCAAAGAGGAGCATCATTCTGCATTTTCTGAAGTAACATTATGTGACACACGACCTGCTGTCACAAAAAGTGCTACAAAAAAGATGTACGGTACCTATAAGCATTTACAAAGATGCTTGGACTGCATCTGTCCAGAGAGTAAGAGACTACTTTTCCCCTCAATTATATAATTTGTCAAACACAGCAGAGTTTATAAATCTTTGTAAGTAAGAAAACACCTAAGGTATTTTTCCTTTCTTTACATTTAAATTAGCATGCAGAATCGACTCACATGAAGTTTTTATTAGCAGCCAGGCCACCACAAAAGGGGTATACAAGTCCTACATGGTTCACTACCTGGCAACAATACATATAAACAGCATTTTTCTTAGACAATCCCACTAAAGAAACAAAATAAAAAAATAAATTAAAAAAAACCAACAACAAAACAAGCCAGTATATGAAAAGTAAGATCTGTTAAATCTAAAGACCTTGTAGCGGGCAGCGCACAAGAAAAATTTCTGGTGCCTCTGTACAGGTCACCTTCAGCTTTTATTGCAGTTGGCTTTCATTTGTGCCTCTTAATTCGAGGAGCTGTACAGTACCTGTCCAGTATATGCAAAGTCCAGGGCTTGTTTTAAACCAAGGCTTGTGACACCATGCAAATTCACCTCATGAGCTTCACTTTCAACCATGCAGAGACTGAACATTGCCTATGGAAAGAAAAGAAATATTATTAACCATTAAAAAAAACACCCAGTGAAGGTCCAGGAAGAAGAGGACTTATTTTTCCACCTTCACTCATTTTTGTTTTTCCTTGAATCAGAATTCTAAATAGCAACAGACTTACGAGTTAGAATGAGATCTATACCAAGTTTTCAATAGTAACTCCATAGCAATCAATCTCATAATCAAGTCCTTTTATCAATAAATACAAAAAACTTATTCTGGAAAAACTGAAGCAAATCCCTTTGGTTCACGTATATACATTTCTTAACTAAGTAACTCAGGTGAAATCAATGGGAACAGTCACACAATAAGGGAGCATTCAATAAAAAAAAGATACAGAAGTGGGCTCTGGAAAAAAAAATCTACACAAGCACCACTAGAAATAATACTTATGTATAATATCATTATATATAGGAAGAAAAAATGAGCCACATGCAATTATTTGCGTGAGAAAAGGCAATTAACATACCATCTTTTATAAACAATCCTTTCCAAATAAGCATATCAGACTGGAACATGAACAACATAATACTCAAATTATTGAATGTGGAGGAAGCATGGAGATGCAGTCACCTAAACTGACAATCTCCCCCTACTTGTTATTGCCCCGGTTGCTCAGATCATAAAATCTAAACTGAAGATTGGCAAGGTACTATGGGACTTCCCTGAAAAATCATCGAGGAGAGCAACTGTTCCTTTCATCTAGTCTTACTTTCCAGAACATCAGTCTTCATCACCTCTCTGGACTAAAGCAACCCTACTCAGTCTCTGGATCCTTGTAGAAATCTTCTTCTTCCTACCTCTGTTAGACTCTTGTCTTTGCCCATCACTGCTCCCTCCCAGCCTGCACCCCTGCTGCAGTACCCCCACCTACCACTCCTTCCCTCCTATCACCAATACCATTCTCCATTCTTTGTCACTCTCCCACACGTTTTTTAACAAAATATACTACTCGCAGTTTTTAGACGACAAACCACAAGCAAACGAACAGAACAAGTCTACAATCTGTCATTGCTGAAACAACTCTAAACTAATTCCCAGTAGGTTTTGAACCAAACTTAATGCCTCTATGAAGGCTACCAAACCTCACCTTGAAGCACTCTAGTAAAGAAGCATTTCTTATGAACATACCCTCTGGTACTTCTTCTCAGGCTGACACCTGCAGAAGCTGAGGCAGTCAATGAGCACACTGGATCTCATATGTGCAACCTGTCCACCAAGCACTGCTGAATTTAATGGTAAAAATAAGCTCTACCCCCTCAAACAGTTTAGCCCATAGCATTCACCTAAACCCAGGTGGCTTCTTTCAAGAACTGAATGTTTCCTGCAAATACATAATTCTTCTGAAACGTTAGTACTTTCATCATTAAAACACCATAATTTGACATAAATCTGTTGCCTGGAAATCATCCAGTGTAAACAAGAGTAACATTTACTATACGGTCACTCCTTGTATTTCTGTAATTTCTATTTCAATAAAGTGATACCAGGGCTTCTTCCAAACTGGCAACAGAAAAGAACCATCAAATAGTATAAAAGGTTTATCAAACAAATGTAGTAAGACAGATGTACCTAGAGAGAAAAAAGAAATATTCTAACAAGTTCAGACATTTTTCTAATTCCATTAAAAACGTAATCAGAGTTGGACATTTCATTGTCATTCAGATGTATCAAATGAGCTCCATGAGTCTTCAGGGCTTGCCAGGAGCTGCAAGGTACCCATCAGCCACCTGCTCCTTGCAAAAGCAGACCTACAGTTTGTGTCTGGAAAAGCTCCTCAAAAAATTCACTGCTAAATAAACTTTTTGGATAATAATCCTTTCACACACCTATTCCTGAAGAAAGAGAGTAAACTCTAAAAGCAACGTCTGTCTATATAGGTTAGATTTGCACTCCTTCTGTACACTCAGTTCCATCAGAGAGGGCCTGCAGGTTAAGCTTATAGATACGAGGAAATACTTAATTGAATTTGCCTGTGGACCACGAATCACTCCTGTGAAGAATTGGTAGTGTTTTTCTTTGTAGACTTACTAACTCTACCTTTAGGAGACTATTCTATTGTATCACAGACATTCCACCGTGGTCCTTATCCAGAGTTTATTACTACACCTAACTTCGTATACTCAGCAGGATCAGGTCCCTAACTCAGTTATTGTCCATAATCATCCACAACGTTTAACGAACATGGCCTCCAGCAGAGCTTTGCCCCAATGCCAACCAGCCCTCCCCCAGGAGATGCCTGGGCTATGCTTCAGGGGATAACCCAAGCCATGGCTGTTCCAAATAGACAGCATGAATAAAGCCAACCTGTTTGCAGAGGGGAGAAGATTTAGCCATATGGAGACAAGCCATGCTGCACCACTCATTTTTAGGGTCAGAAAAGAAGGCCTTATCCGTCTTATTTACTAGTACAGGCATAGTCTAATAATGGAATGAGTGATAAGAACCGTAGCTGCCAGTAAACCATAGGATTATGGCTTTGTGTGCCACCTGCTATATGGAGTTCGTTTTCTCCCAAACTATCCTCTGAGTATTCATTGGAAGCTTTTGATAATGAGCTTGAACTACATTTGTTTTTCAGGAGGCAGGGCCAAAGAATTTGATCAAAAGATAAGGTCTGCAATGGTCCTCAGCCAGTTCACATTCAGCTGAACTGGATTAGCCTCCAGGAAAGTAGTCTCCCACACAGACGAACCTAGTACTGCTCAGTGATCCACACTGCTTTCACCAGCAGGCAAATTTCCTTCTTAGCCTGATAATTTAATGGTTTAATCCAGCATGAAAAAAATTCTGTTCAATCATAGGCAGAAATTGGGCTCAAACTCAGTCTTTAGTTTGCACTGCTGTACTTGAATATGGTGATTTTAACTGTAGAAACATATGGATCATTAAATTCTGGCTAGAGACTTCACCAATACCTGGAGAATGAGTTACGGTTGGGCTGTCAAACTCCAATTTCAGCTGCATCTCTGAAAATGCTCTGAGGTTCTGTGAGCTTAAATAGATCCATCAGTCATGCTTTTAATGCAAGGCTACTAGCCTACTTTATTTTTCCCTTGGGTACATTGAAAACAAGGCAAAAGATAAACATTTCAGGTGGATGTACAAGAGAGACAAGAAAAAGAATGAAATATAAAATATTTGGACAAGTGCACAATTCAAAGTCAAACTTACCAGAAAAGGTACTAAACTTGGCTAAGCATGAAATGTTTGTTTTAGTTATTAATTTCATTCAACAATGCTAATATATCATACTTTATTTTAAAATACTTCTGCCTGGACAAAATAAAATCATCTTTGAATCATCATTTCTCCTCCAAGACCTTCATGAGAGTGAGCAGTAGATTTGCCAGTATGTTAACCAAAGATAATAAATAAAACCCGCTGGTGAAAGGGGTTATCTTTTCTTCCACTTCCTTTAAATACCCAGGACTTGTTCTGCCATCCAATCAGTCAATGACCCAACATTGTGGGAAATAAAGTGATTGATTGAATTCTGCTGTTTTAGTCAAGATTTTAAATAAGTAATCCAATTCCCCAAAAGAAAAATAAACACAATCCACTTGCCATTCTGTAGCAACTGCTCCAAAATTCAGGTTTCAACATCCTGTCACAAATGGGTATGTTCCATTTGTGGAATCCTACCTGAGCTCACACTTGTTTAAGAAGCTACAATATAGGATGGCCTCATTTTTGTGGGGCAGGCAGACATTTTATTAGCTGTAAAAAGAGGAGGGAGGGAGGAATCAACCCTCCATTCTTCTTCTAATCTTGGCCAGAAACAGGAACAGCTAGAGCTCTATTCCCAAAAGAAAAAGAAAACAATCCCTGGATAAAAAGGATAAACCATAAAACTGTCAGACTCTTCAAATTTGACTTCAAAGTAATGGCAAGTTGGTGGGCATTTAATACACAGCACACTTGCATGCGGTTTTGCTACTTTGCCCTCAGCAGCCAAAGGCACCTTTATAAAATAGTTTCTTCTGCAAACCTAGAACACGAAAGATGACGACAAGCTCCAAATGGAATGGCACACAACAACAGGGTGAGCAGGCTCAGATGTGATCAGATCTGACGGAACCGGGTAAAATAGCCCAAGTAAAAAATGCTTAGCGCAGTCATTGGGTTTGACTTTCCATGCTCACTTTTTGCTGCCTCTTAGCTTTCAAAAGCAAAATGCAAGATGGGTGTAAAACATCACTGAATCAGAATAATGTGTTACTGTTAAAAGCAGTAGAAATGAGACAAAAAATGTCTAGATACATTGATTTAATCACTCAGGCAGCAGTGCAGCAACAGGCACAGACTCCTTCGCAACACACAACTTTAAGAACAGACACCACGGTCACAGAAACACAAGATGATATTCAAAATCTCCAAAATTCAAATTTGGTCACTGTCGCAATGGTGAGGTAAAAAATTGCTCCTTGCCTTTGAGTCATTTTATTAGTTACTCAGACGTTCCATTTCCATGAGAGTAATGAGTTGTCTTCATTTGTACACACCAATCTTACAACCATGTCAAACATAAGATGCAGTAAATCATCACAAAACCACTTAACCAAGTGGTATGATATTTTACACAAGTAAACTCTTTTGGTAAAAGAATTCCACGGAACTTAAGAGGCCTTTTATAGGCAAGGAACAGAATCAAAACAGAAGCAGCCTCAGCAGACAGGTAAATGAATAGAAAAAGAACAAATGGTTATGCTGTTAAAAAAAAATAAAATACAGTGATGAAAATTATAAGTAACTTACTGCTATGGCCTGGGAAAACAAACTGGAATTCTTATTATTGAGATTTTATAAGCTTTCTGCTGGGAGTTAAAAAATAGAACAAACTGCAATAATAACAAATTGAACACCAAGGTAACCGCTGGATTCTAATTTAAATCTGCATGAAAGCTGTTTAACATTTAAAAGATGTTTAAAGGAAATTAATTAAGACACTAAATGAATAATAGTATGATACATTGGGTAAATATTGGACAGAAGGGAAATCGGTAAAATACCTGGAAACTTGAGAGGAGAGGAAATTGTCATCAGGGCCTGTAATAACCGTATCAGAAGGTAGG
This sequence comes from Tringa tobata, assembly GCA_033628505.1. NCBI lineage: Eukaryota > Metazoa > Chordata > Aves > Charadriiformes > Scolopacidae > Tringa > Tringa tobata. Next base: position 4,140,369 of record JAHREE010000258.1, read on the forward strand.
TAGCTGTATAGCAAAAGCAAGTAAAAGTTTTTTCTGGGTAATTAACAGATAGAAATAGGCATGTTTAGACACCAATTCACAGAACTAAGTGGGATGAAATAGTTTTTCTAACTGTAGAGGAAGCCTAAACACTTAGCTTAGCCTAGATGCCTAAAACAGGAGAAAACTTTAATCCTGAAAGTAAAGGGTTGAGCGAACTGAAGACTGAAAGTTGAAGAGATAAGATTGAATTGTGTCCTCTCAGTGTATTCATTTTAGGAGAACAGAAGAACTTCTGAAGATGACAATTTCTGGAATGAAAGCTACAAACCACAACAGCAATAATAAACTGAGAAGTGTTTGCACCTCTAAGTTTGTTTCCTGTGATAAATTACTATATATAAGATCCAGAGTTTTCTTTCACTTCTTTCACTTCTCCCAACCCCCCATAGAAATAATGTCATTTCTACTTTAAAAGCCTTAGATGAGTGGGTCTTTTAAAAAAAAAAAAAAAAAAAGTTACAGATTGCCAATTATGACAGGCTGAATCCACACAAAATGCCTTCAACTTGCCTGTCTTGACCTTCTTATGCTCATCCCTCACTTCAGCTACATCAGCCCCTGGCCAACTTTTCTGATATGTTCCAAGTGGGAGATGAGCAAATGACTATTTAAATTAGTGCCTTCAAGAAATACCCTGGGTCTTTTAGGAGTAAAGTACGTGGCTCCAGTGCATAGCAATTACCTCTAAAATATCTCAAAGTTCCCTCAGCAAGATCGTGAAAAGACATTCATCATTATCCATTTTTCTTTGATTCAACTCTAAATGAAACTTTCAAAAGAAGTCTAAGCTTTCAAAAACCAGAAAGTAAACTCAGCTAACTATAGCAACGTACAATAATTTAAAGAGCTACATTTCCAAATTTCTTCCTTCTGTTTTCTCAAACATTGTTTTGATAACTACCAGCAGCCTTAGTTCCAAGTCCACTACAATACAAAACAAACATTTGAAGCTCCCCATCACTGCATAGCTCCGACCTACACAAATTCTTGTTCAATCACAGACTTTGCAGTAGATAACAAACAATAAAAAAGTCCTGGGATACTTCAGAATCACTTCCATTAAAGGCTGCATTCACATGATGTTCGTAAGATTTCAGCAAGACTCAGCTTGTTTTGCACAGCTCAGTACAAATTTCTCAACTCAGTCCAGCTCCAACTCAGCTTACCCTGTCACCTCTCATCCTTGATTCTACCTGGCAGTTGAAAGCTTTCACAACTGATGTGCAAGAACTGCCTCTACTTTCAGCTGTTACTCTTGCGTGGGCGTCCAGAAACCGGACACATTCTCCACTGTAAAGTGCATAAGCATTTGCTGCACTTCCTCCCAATCACCACCAGACAGGGAGAGTGGAAAGTTGGCACGGCGTGAACTCGCATTCTTGTAGTTCCTTTCATTGCACCACATTCAAAAAAAAGATGAACACTCAGGAAAGTCAAGATGAACTAAGGGCGAGTTAAGCGCAACACCCATGAGCTTTCTCATCTCTAAGTCAGCACAGAGCGCTGTGTTAACAACTCCAACGTTTCCTACTAATTATCAACTATATTGTAAACACTCTGGCCAAATGCTACGGAAAAAAGTTCTTATCATTCTTAATAGAAATTAAACCCTAAGTATGCCATCCCACCCAGCCTCTTATTACTGAGGCTGAGCTCTATAGGAAAAAAATTAAAATGCACCAAACAAATTACTTGGTACTCACGCTAACTACTTAAGTAGCTTTTTTCACCCAATTAAAAAACACACCTGAAGAAAACAAAAAATTTTATATATCCTTACAGCTGAAAAAAAACCCACTACAACAATTTTGAGAGCAAACATCTACTCTGTCTATCTAGCAGACAAATTGGTAAAGAAGTGATCATTGAAATTGCCAAGGTTTTCCTTAGCTATTTATCTTTTGTCACTGAATTTTTAAAGTAACTAACACTAGCATTGATTTACTGTTTTAGAAAAGCAGAATTGACATCTCAAATTTCTGCCTCCACAATCCCACAATGATATTGCTTGCGGGTTTTTAAAAATTATTTTAAAATAGACAGGCATCTTCATTAAGTGCAGAGTTTTATTCAAATTCACCTCCCACGGTATATGCACTTACTTCTATATTCACCTGTTTCACGTCTTTTTCTTTACAGGAAATTGATTGTAATTCTCATCTCAAGCATTAGAAAAGCTATGAAGAAAGTAAACACACTTCAGAGATCTTGGATCAATTTCCTACACTGCTCAGGGAACTCGGATACGATGTGATGCCTCAAGATTTTTTTTTTAATTGCATTTGTAATTTTAAGCCTATGAGAAATCATCCTGGCACCAATGGAACAGCTCAGCTGTGCATTCATTCTTTCTGATTTGGGATCTAAGCCTATCTGCATGTAGGTCACTCAACCTTGTATCTTATCTATTTGGGCTATAAACTCTTCCAGGCCAAAACACTCTGCTTTGCAGTTTATACTAAAAATAGCAACTCACTGTTCGTGTAACAGTAATATTAAATAAATAAATCAGAATCTGTATAATCCCCTTTGTTGTACTACTCCTGAATTAACCTTTAGTTGTTCTTAACTTCCCTATTCTAATCCTTCATTACATAAGCAATATTATTTCTTCTTTGCCGTTTTCACCTACCACAACAAAAAAAAAATCAGAACGTATTAACAGGAGTCAAAAATACTGCTTTGACAGATGACAGTGTCCAGATCAAATACCAACTATGCTCTAGGTATATAACGTATACTTATCCAAATAACCAATTTAATATCTGAATGTCTCCTTACTGCATGTAAAAATGGAGCTTTTTCTTCTCGTAACTAGCAAGCTATATCTTGCTTTGTTTTCCTCCCAATTGAAGCCTGTCTATCCTCAATCCATCATCAACCATGTCCTCTGGAGTCTCTTGCACACTGAAAAACATATCCATCAATATCAATGGCATGAAATATGATTAAGAGGCTCATTACACGATTCTTCTGAAAAAGTTCTATATAAATTCCCAGAGAAAAATGTCACATAACATCAATCACTGATAACTGAGCCTGCAGTAACTCATCTGCTCAATGAAATCTACCTAAATATTGTTTTTTAAGCATTTGCCATGCAACTAAAATGACTCCTGTAAAACAAAAAGGTCAGCTATCACTCATAGTTTAAGGGAGTATATAGTTAAAGAAAGGAGAAGAAATAAAAGAAAAACTGAGCAGCAGAATATACAATTTTATGCGCAGTACCGAAGTCTCATATATTACTGTTAGCAAAGCAAATTCCACTGAACCTTTGGTGTTTCTTTCAGTCCATCAGTGTCAGACAGTGATACGTGATTACACAGCCCCTAAGAACTTAACAAATCAACGATATATGCAATGTACTTATTGTTAATACAAAAAGACATCACTTTCTTAGTATCTTTAGAAATAAGTAATGAAAATTGAAGTAAAGAGCTACACTACTGCTTAGAATCTGAAGATGTGATATTTTTTTCCTGTTTGTATGGTGCATCTTATTTTGGGAATAATCCAGCAAGAACAAAGTAATTTTCTTGGTTGTAATAAGGCACAGGGTCTTTACTCCCAGTGAAAACAAAAAATAATATAAGCATTTGCTGCTGACAAGTTACATTCTTGGCTGAACCTGCATCAATTTGATAGTCAGAATTTAATAATCAGTGTAATGTGTCTTTCCCAAATTTCTGCTTAGATGCACAAACACAATTTCAGACACAAGGAAATAGGCAGATTGTAGCACGCTACTCCTAATGAGTTGCTGCATCATCACTGAAAAGACCTATATTCAGAGGCAGTCTAAGTTGTGCTGCAGAAATAAAATAATTCTGCAATTTTCATATGCAACCCCATACCAGAATAAAAAAAAAAAATTAACAGTGAACTACTACAGATACATTAACCTTATTAGTTGCAATATTTCAAAATAAATGAGTGGTCAAGGGTAGTCCCAAATACCAAAAGTTACTATTTTCATTGTGGCAGAAGCAAGAAAACTGTATTATAAGGACACAGCCATGCAAAGCACTGCATAAATCCACAGTAACATACAGTCTGTCCTAACAACAGTTACACTTAAGCAGGTCTGCCTTTTGCAATATGAAGGAAGCAGCATAACAAAAAACAGATTATTTTTTTCCATCATCTCCAGTCAAGCACAGAAAAGTATGAGTCACATTTGCAAATTTTGGCTTAAATTGGTTTAATGTTTCCCAGTGAATGCATGAGCCTATTGTTCGTGTCCTTTGATGATTTTAGCAAGTCGTATCAAAAGCAAGCCCAAAATAAAACTGGAATAAAAGTCAGTTAGCTCCTGAACTAGCACTTTAACTACCACAATACATTTCATTCAGGGAGGCAAAGCTTCTTGTGATTTTTTTTCTGCAGGAAAAACCATGCTGAAAACTTTGACACCTTTAAGAGGCTTATTTTTAAAAGTATATTTCATACAGTACCATTAAGACAAGTTTCCCGCCCCAGTGCATATGGGCTCTAACTAAATAGTTGTACAGCAAGGCTTAATCTAACAGAACTGGAGTAACATAATCTTAGTTATTATTATAATTAGCTTCTTAAGATGCCATTTATAATGTGATGTAAATGTCATTAGATACTGACATCCAAATGTTTCAACCAGTAGTAAACTATGAAATTTATCTTCTATTCTACAGCATAACTGCAAAAGCACACTTGTTATGCAAGAAGCCAAATGTTGAAGTTTGAAATGGTTCATTTTATTAAGGTTTGTACTAGATACCTTTCATACCTGGCCATTTTATGAGAGTTTGAATTAGACACCCTTCATATCTTTTAAAACAATCCTATTTTCCATTATAAATCCTGCTTTCCGTAATTTTGCTAAAGAAGTACCCTTAATTCCCACCAACATATTTATTAAATTATTTTATACAAAGGCAAAAGAATAAAATCAGCTCACTGACCATTTTTTCTTTGGTTTTCCACATCCTTTTACTGATAAAACCTAAAAAAGTAATTAAACACTAACAATTTGCTAAATAAAAGTAGAATGACTTGACTACCCAAGCTCGTGTTAGCATTGCAGTCATTTGTCACAGTAGCTTTCATCATCAGCTGAGCTCTTCCCTCCATCAGTTATCTCCTCTGGAACAAATGCCTCTACAAAAATCATCTCTTCATTTTATTTTGGCTCTTCCTTCTTCTCCAACAACCCCCTCCAAGCTAACAGACCATGGTGACATTGATTTAATTATTCCCATAAGTGCTAAAGGCTTGACACCTCCTTCTTGGTTGAAATCTAACTCTGGCAAGGAAGACCCTTAAGTGCCAGGTGTGAAAGCTTCTGAAAATTCAAATGGGCGTTTCATAAGGTATCCTAAAATTCAGTGCTCAGCAACAGTAAAAAAACTAATTAAAGCTTAGAAACTGTTAGGCAAGAGAGAAAGAAACAGAAATCAACCCTATGCCCAAGCAGAAACCTGTGCTTTGCCTATTGCTGCATGCAATTCTCTTACCCTCATTTCACAAAAGATGTACAACAGCTATAAAAACTTCAGAGAAGTGCAAAAAGCATCATCAAGCATATGGAACAGCTTCCATTTGAATAGCATCTGAATAAGTCAGAAATTTGCAACCTGGAAAAGAGATGATTGAGTGCCATGAGAAGAATACCCTAGGGAACTGATGGTTCGTTGTCTTTTCCAATAAAAGAAGTAGAAGGAATCAAGTGAAACTGGTCGAAATCAGATTCAGAACAAGCAAAAAGTACTTCTTCACACAACAGGCAGTTGGCCACCTTGTTAGAGAACACAGTGGAAGAGAAATCTTACACAGGCTCAATGAGAAAGAGGATAAAAGCCTGGATGAGAGACCTATTTAGGATTGCTGAATAGCCAGGAATCACACCCTGCTCAGGAAATGCCCCTGAGCTGAAAATACCTGGGGAATTCTCAGGGACACACCACATACACTTAGCCTGGTTTTACTCTTTTTGTCCAGGTATCATAAACAGCTGCTGTTAAAGCAACCAGCCATGATCCACCACAGTGTGGCCATTCTTATGTTCTCACCCAATGCTGTTAAGGGCATCTACATCTTTTGAGGCGTTACCTATTAAGTAGTAGATAGAAAGGCAGTTTAATTAACTTGTCACTTGCACATTAGGTCATCCAGTAAGAATGGATTTGGAATTAGAGAGGTTTTAGATGTCTAAGTTTGAAAACAGGTTGACTTAGGCAGATTAACTCCTGCTGAAGATAAGCAACCACCAGCATTTTATAAAGATGTTCAAGACAGTCAAACGTAGAGGTTCCACTGCTTAAATCCAACCTTTTACTGGAAGGCCTACCATGATGTGAATGCAACTAGCCAGTATCACATTTCAGTCTGATAAAGTTGTTAACAGGGAATAAAAAAAAATGGCACTGTAGACAATGAAGCAATTGAAGAATTTTGTTCAAAGAAAGATATTTCCTCTAAAACTTCCAACAAGCATGAGATGCAACACAAAAGGCAAAAGTATGTGCACTGTGATGGGCTTCTTATACAAATGAAGGGGAATGCAGGAAACCCTGAGGAAGCATCCGAAAGAAAAAGTTATTTGGATAGCATTAAAACATGCTAACACCAGCTGCACGTACAAGTGCAGCACATAGATCATAGATCACTGCTCTTCAGCAGACTTGCCTCTTTCTTTGGATACTTCCCATGTAATTAAAATGGGAATGTTATTATAAAATGGTATGTGGGTCCTACTCACTGAAGCTAAAAGTGACACGCTGCCCAAATAATTCGTTCAGGTGGTTGGAGAAGAAGGTATTTTCAGCTTCACTACACCCACAGAATAATAGCTTTAATTTCTCCTGAGGTTGTGTAGGAAGATTCTGATGGAGACTGCAAAATATAGAATAGTGTCTATTGTATCCAGCGACGTTCTAAAATACGGGACTTCAGACTACATAGAAGAAAACAGGTATGAAACACTTCTCTACCACAGGCCTGCCCCAAGAAATTGGCTTTCCATATTGTCAGATACTTAGCAACACAGAAACTGTGGCTGAGCCCAGCCCAGCTTCAGAACACTTGGGGTTGCCTGGAGCAAGCAAAGCAGACAGCAAAGAAAATTGGCAATTACAGCAACACGGCTGCAATGACTCCTTTCTGTCCTGCTTTTAAACTGAGAAAATGCATCAATTGAATAGTAATCAAACACCACATGTTGTTATAACACTAATTTAATTAGAGACAAGGAGCCACAGTCTCCTATGACCTATCTCACTAACTGCAGAGTTGATTCTGCCATACTTACTCATGATGCTCTCACAATATAGAGACTTAAAAAAAAAAGAAAAAGAAAAAAATAATCAAGAAGATAACTTGGAGAATAAGATATGATACTGTCTACCATACAGCAGTGGCAGAATTGCAATTAATTCATTTACATACTGTGAGAATTGCAACAGAAACATATTTACTTTGGCAGCATAACGACTGCTAGCAATTTCAAAATAGAATTCAGAAAAGAGAAGACTCTTGAAAATGTTTTTGATAGCACCCACGTTGCTGGGCTGTGGGAATTCTGTCTGCAGCAAAGGAAAATTGCTTCAGAGCATCACAGAATAAAAAAAAACCAACATTAATTGCAAAGATAAGGATGAACAAAGTAAAATAACCCTTTACAGTCCCTTACTTGGTCCACTTTGAACGAACATTCAAATATTTATTTAGAAAGCCTTAAAACATTTGCAAACCATCTTTGTGTATATTTCAGAAGTAAAAAAGTTTGTTCAGATAAACATTAGAAATGTTTTTATACAAGAAGCCACCTCCCAACTGCCCATGCTACATTACTTCCAACAGTTTGATTAAACTTAGTAAAAGTATTGATAATACCTGTAACAAACAGTATTTTAAGAAGTGAAGGAATTTGCTGTTTTCTTGACTTTCAGCTGTAATAGGATTAGTAAATAATTAGTGAAAAAGTTGTAACTTCTATTTAAAAATTTATACCATGCTAGGAAGATGATTTTTCTAAAAAAAACCTCCTATTTTTTCCAGGCCTCCTCTTATTTGAGGCCAACTTTTGTTTTCCAATGAGAAGCAAGCAGCACTGAGTTCTTATTTCTCAACAGGCGGTGTATAAACAACATGTTCACAACACCAGACGCTGCTATGAATCTTCAAATATCTTCTGCCTTGTTGGCGTCACCCAGAACCATGCGTATTGGGCCACATTTGGCTGATTTCACATCCAGAAGAATGAAAATAGTGCTAAACAGTTAGGCAGCATGTTAAAATATCCTTTAGATTTCTTACATCACTGTATGGTAGTGAACATGATGAGGTCAATAACTGTAAGCCTGGAACCAGTACTAAGACCGCATTCCCTCCCAAGTTTGCAGTTAGTATTCTTACCTAGGAAGAATGAATTAAAAAAAAACATCCAAAAACCCACCAAGAGAGATTAAAAAAAAGCTAAGGAGGGGAGAAAATATTTTTATCACAGAATTAAACATATTTAAGAGAAATCTTTATCAAGGTTCTTAGGCAAGAAAACTGACGGTGTGGCATTAAATGAGAATACTGTATCTTATTCTGAAGTTTTGTAGGGCGACTGGGAACTACTTCTGAGTTAGGGCATTGGTAATAGAGAATGGCACAGGACAACATGAATTAGCAGGGCAAAGACAAGAAATTAATTGGTCAAAAGACTTGATGCTTCTCAAACTATGGGGCAGGACATTAAGAGTAAGAAGATGGCAAGGATGTATAAGTAAATGAAAGATGCCACATAGCTGTGATATTACTATTTGTGCATAAATCATGACAGCAGCACAAAGATTGCTTGGTATTTCATAGAAAATGTTTCAGTTTTCATATACACTACCATCCGTGAGAACAAAAATAAAAAGGAAAGGATGCAAGGACTCATAACAGGGTGTGTGGTTTGTCACCTCTGGGATGTTTATCTGACACCTCTACAATTGTACACCAGCATCCTGCACTCGACCTGTTCGTGTATCACAGATGTGCCAGATTCCCAAAAGAAAGGAGTAGTTCTACCTGGGGTCCTTCTCGTGTCTCAAGCCACGTATGGATAGGTATGACAGCTTCTGAATGACTAACCTTCTAGCTTGAGCACTAGAGGAGGATCTGTTCACAAACAAGCTTTCCAACTGAAAAAAATGATATTAAAATGACCATAAGAACAGTTTAGACATTTAAGATGAGGAAGTATTTCTCAACCTACACAGGAAGCTAAAAGTGAGGGTAAGGGTCTTTTTTGGCACAAAAGTCTTGGCAATGACTAGATGTTGCTAGAAGAATAGAGTTGTTTTCATCCAATGGAAAGAGCTAACATTTTTAAATATTATCTGGAAAGACAATTTCTAAGCAGCATCATTTCCAGGGTACAATAGCCAGGAAAATATTGTTCTTTAGGTACGCACATATCAATGGTAAAATACTGAAAAACAAAATCACTTTACACCGCAAAAGCAGTGGGTAATTCTGATTTCTCTGAACTAGGTCCTTAGATCTATCCCTAAGACATGTTAGGGAGAGCCTTGTCCTCTTTATGATTCTTGTAACAAGGCCTTGAGAGCTCTTTGCATCATACAGTCTTTCATACCACAGGGATTTGTTTATGAAAAATAATTCCCTACCTTAACAACGCAATATACTGCAAAATATGAACAATCAGCAACATTATGTACACACAAAGAAATTATCTGTTAACAGGGAGAAAAGATGGCAGAGAAAAACCCAGAAAATAAACTGCTTAAGACTCAACTGTGATAGTTATAAATACAAAGTCTGTATGCAAAATTAATATCTACTAGTTCATTTCAGAGAAGAAAGATTTTTCTAATAATTGAACATGCTCATTGTGGAAAAAATTAGAATATTATTGACATTTAAAAATCTATTTTAGTTAATTGATATAATTTTGCTTATCCGTGTTTTTTTTGGAGGAAGATCAAAGCCCTGTGACTGTGAGCCCGCTCAAATGAAGAGTAAGGAGGAAGGAGATGTTCAGACTGGAAAACCAATGTATTTTGTACATGAAAATCTTAAGGTTATATAATCACCTGCCAACACTGTAAATGCCGACTAATCAAGTCATGCAGTAACATTTCATTTTGCTCCCAGAGGGGAGAAAAAAAAAGAAAAAAATCTTTTAATTGGAAATCACTTAGCTTGCTAGAGCTATGCAATGCACACATACTCACTAACTGAACCGCACTTGTCCCACTGCAATAGACTGAGACAATTACATGCAAATTACAGCATGTCATACAGAAAAGTTAGCCTAAAATGCTGTTTTCGCTTTAAAAAGAACTCATAAACATACATATGTTTACTACTCTTTCTATGACTCTTTTAGGGAATGGAACTGACTACTGTATTCCCTAGCTCATTTTGAAAGAAGAGGTCCCAAACATAACAGGAGATACTGAACAGAAAACAAATTGAAAACCCTAATTTTCAAGTGTCCAATCTTGCAATTTAAGTCTGTATTTTTAGTGCAGTCTTTCTACACAGTTTTTTTCTTAAACAAAACAAACACAACATTTTGGTGTACAAATGTAAATAGCTCCCAAATAATGTGCTATGCTTAGGATTTAAATTCCAGTGCTTTGGCACAGCTGAACTACAAGACTAACCATACCAACTGGAAGAAGGGAGGGCAGGATGTTACCGTAGGAGGCTGGCCCTTTGTATTTTGCTGAAGCTCAGATCTCTGGCTTGCCTTAGAAAAACAAATGAAGATATTACTCCAGACTATAATCTCAAAGCAAAATTGCTAAGGCAACCTCTGTTTGTCCTTCTCCACTCTCCCACATAGAATGGCTCCGATTCCCTCAGTCTGTAACATGGCATACATTTAGTTTTCCTTCTGAAGTGTTAACAAATTTTTCTTTGCAGTAAAAGAAAGCAATAAGCAGCAATTTGAAAAAAATTAAAATATGCTGCTCGGCTGACCTGTTATTCTCATCAAGAAAACATAATTTCAGAAATAGCTCCATCTAAATCAAAGCAGACACAGTAGAAAACCTTAAAAGGGCTCTGTAGAAAGCAAATACCCAGCCTCTTGTGTAAGCTGTTTTACAAAAGTAACAAAAAAAAAAAAAAGAAAACAAAACAAAAATCATGCTGATTCATTCTCATAAAGCCCTGCGTAGAATTGAACATATTTCTGGAGTAATCTGTGAGATCGTAAGAACTGGATGACAACCTCTCCAGATAGAGCTGAAGGTAGGCTGGGATATTAATCAAATCTATGAGCCATAGAAACCCGAAGCTATGGTAGGCGAGTTCTTTGTGTCACACCGATGTACAGGGTTGTCATCTCTGTTTTATTCAAGGCAACTCCAACATCTGATGTTCCTGGAATCCAGTCTACTGCAGTCCTATGCTTACATCTCACAAAAATTAGGGAGAGATAAGTTTCCTATGGCAATGACTTCTTCATAAATTACTTCAGGGTTAGAAAGTCTGCAAGGTTCATCCAAGAATTTCTCCAAGAAAATCCAGGAAACACCAAGGGTAGAAATCATCTTATGTAATATCAACAGCTAAGTTTGAAGCATATGAGTCTAGTCTTTACAACCAGTGCAGAGAGATCTGGCATTTCCAGATGGTCATTTATTTCAGTCTAAATAAATCTTCTATCCTCCGTTATCATCCTCTGGAAATGCCCGTTTCTCTTCACTGACTCTGAATGAAGCTTGGTGACATTCTCCTAAATCTTAGAAAATGAATACTCGGGTAGCTCTAATTAGGCAAAATCCTCCTAGACATAAAAACATTAACAAATCTCAGTTTAAATAAAAAAAAAAATATTACTTTTTAATCAACTCTTGCTTTGTCTAAATTATTAGAATTAGAAACATAGTGTACAGTAACTTTTGCCATCTTCCTGTAGAACATAAATCTCATTTCACAATTTTCTAAAAAAGCTTTTTGTCCAGTAATAATGGAAACTGTCTGGTTCACTTCAGAAAGCACAGGTTCCATATTTATAGCCAATACGTAAGTCTGAAGACTATGTCCTACCAAATTATTATAGCAATTTTAAGGTAGATAGATTACTAAATGCTGCATAGATCATTTTCTCACTATTTTTTTCATAGAAGAGATTTACATAACAATTAGCAATTTGACCTACTGGAAGACTGGTGGGTTTTTTTCTTTTCTGTTGGGCATTAAGATTTTAGTTTACAATAACTGTCCAGCAAACCCCAAACAACTCAGTTGGAAATAACAGAATGGTCACGGTGCCCCAAATCTCAAGGTCAATGAATAAGTGACCAAGGTAGAAGCTGTTCCTACCACACTGCTTGAGCACTGGGTACAGCTGCCCACTCTGTGATGTTCCCACGCACAGGGTACAACGAGCTCTGGAAGGAATCTATGTCACAGGTGCAGCAGAATGATATGGCACCCTTATTAAAATATTTCAATCAAACCAGAACAGCAGCCCTGCACTATATCTATCATCAACAAGTATATATAGCACTTGCTAGAGCTAGAGAGCTCCTCAATCCCTCTCTGTGTGCTGGGGGAAAAGGAAAAAATGTGGTAAGCAACCTGTGCTCCAGCAGGCCAGGGCACCACGACAACGCAACATTATCAGCTATGGCAGTACAAAGTCCACAGAAGCAGAAGACATAAGCATGTAGACAAGCTCAAAAAAAGAACAATTAATCGGCTCAACATCATCACAGTGAAAGTAACATCAAAATTAACAATATTTCTTAAATACAAAGAACAAACCAAGTCCCAATTCTAACCAAAAGAGAGAGACAGAGTTGACAGGAAGATAAAAATTCTGCTCAGGTAAAACAGTTGTCATTCATTGTATTACTAGTGTAACAAAACAAAAAGGTCACCGTAAAGAAGCATAGCATCAGTAAAATATTAAAAAAACTTACTTTGTTAGAGAAAACAGACCTTTAAATTAATTTCAGCTTTAGTCTCTGAACAACAACAGGATGACTCACTTAAAAACACCAGTCAACTAAAGAGCTACAGACAGTGCAACATTTTGAGCAAGTACATTATAATGAAGGTCAGTAGAATTGCTTCATAGGAAAAAAGCTCTTCCTATTAGAAAACTCAAATTTTCAGCTACTCCAGTTGTAGCACCTGAGTTCAGTTTTCCATGCTGAGTGTCTGAATTACTTTTCCCAGTGAAAATTTTAATTTTTACATTTCAAAAACACTTGTTTCTGAAAATAAGGTTTTTTATGCTTTAAAAATTACTATGGCCTCCTCTTTGAGAGTAAACATTTTTACATCCCTATAAAAATCCTCTCTCAAGCTGACTTACATTGCATTTATTAATATTTAAATTCCTTCTCCCCACCCTTCCATGCTCTAATCACAACTGTCTCAAATGTCTGGGTTCTGAAAAAAAAAATAATCTTCTACTTTCTGACTTTACTGGGGCATAACATTCAGAGAAAGATACTGCCTATCACTATTGCGGGGGTGGAGGGGAGAAGATTAATGATAAATCACAAATTTAAAGCTTGTTCAGTATGATATATATATATAACCATCCCCAACTAATCCCGACATAATTTCTAATATTATTATAATAAAAGAAAACAATAATCTTTGGACTTACTCGGAAGTAGTCACTGCACGCTGCCAGGACCGCTTTATGTGCGTGGAATTTCTGCTCTTCAGCAATAAGGGTGATATCGCAGAGTATGCCATCGCTTCTTTGTTGGTTCAGGGCTGCCAGGACAGCATCGTTATGGGAGCTGGACTGACAAAGCCTTTGACCTGTCAGCATCTCCTGAACGCTGAGAGGGGAAAGGGGAAAGATTTTGTCCAAAAAAAACCAACCAAAAAAACCCAACAGTAGGAAATAAGCAATTTCTCAGAAATACAGAAGAGCTTTTTCTAAGACAAGATTGACAATTCTTGGAAAGAAGAAAAAGTCATGAACTATGTCAGACAAAAATATTTATATGGTACAGACATCACAAGAAAAGCTCAGTATAACAACACATTATGAAGCCTGATTATACACTCAAATTTTAAAACCTCAACTGTTCTGATTTTCATTTGAGGCACTGAAAGGAGGGTGCAGAGAGGCGGGGGCCATCTCTTCTCCCAAGTCACAGGCAATAGGACAAGAGGAAATGGCCTCAAGTTGTGCCAGGGGAGGCTCAGATTGGATATTAGGAAAAATTTTTACACTGAAAAGGTTATCAAGCCTTGGAATGGGCTGCCCAGGGAAGTGGTTGAGGCACCATCCCTGGAGATATTTAGAAGACGGTAGACATAGTGCTGAGAGACATGGTATAGTGATGGTTTTTATCAAAGTTAGGTTGATGGTTGGACTAGACCAACCCCCTTCCAACCTACACAATTCTATGATTCTATGATTAATTCAGAATCAGTTTAGAATTAAGTGAGACAAATAAAGGGCCTGGTCAATGGAGTGAGAGAAAACTAAGTGGCTCAAATGGAAGCACTAGTGGAAAGGAACATGTATGTATGTAAATAGTCCCATTAAAAAGGCTGAAGACTTGTGGTCTTAGGTGGTCTGTTTATAGTTTGATACTGCTTTACTGAATGTTCTCAGACCATTTCAGGTCATTCACATTTATGAAGTGTTCTGCGCTTTGTTTATTTAGTACTGGGGTTGGGGGAGGATGCTTGCTTGTTTTTAAAATGCTGCAGGTCTTCAACCACCTCTGAATATTTCCTTGTATGAATACAAGATTCCATGTCAGCCAGCCTAGGACTGTCTGACTGCAGCCTCCTTTTCTACAGAAGAAAGAAACAATATAGCTGTAGATGCAAACATAAATAAATAAACAAACAAAAAACATCTGCAAATCCTCTTTGACACAAAACAATGCAGTTTATTTAAAACCTGTGAGACTGTCCCAATTTATATTGCCTGAGAATCAAGGTCTTTATATAAGAAGGTGAGTTTACAAAGAGTCATTCTGGAGTAAATCAATATATATATTAAAAAAAAAAAGCATCTGTAGTTTTAAATTGAGCTCAGTCATAATCCTTTTTTCAACTCAATGACCAAAGTGAAAAATAAATTGCTTGTAACCCTTGTGTTAACAACCTATGAAGAATGGACACAAATGCAAGGCAATTTAACTGAAATTTATGAATGAAAAAGCACTGACTCATTAAACATAACATGGCCACTTTGTAGCGATATCGTCAGCTGACATTCTCAACAGCTGTAAAATGCAAGAAATTCCTGATTCTCTCCCGCTGCAGAAGCACAGCAGGAAAAGGGGAACAGAACTGGAATGATATGACATCCCAGTCATATCAGGTAGATCTCTAAGGTCTCAGAACAGCCCATGAGTGTTGACTACTCTTTAAAACAGAACAACTACCAGCATACCAGACTAGTGCAAGGTTCTGCAGAACAGCAACTAGATTAATAAATTCTGCTGAGTGTTATGACTCGGAGTGCTCCCAGAAAATAATTAAACTATAAATATCAAATTCTCTGATGAGACAATGGGCAATACAAATAAAAATGAAAGGCTAGACTGGCAAGTACATATAGATTAAGACTCTATAAGAGGGAAAAAGATAAAATGGGAGACCCTGGAAGGCAGGAAGGTGACTTTGGAGAGAATGCTTTGAAGCCATTTCAAAGAACTGGAAGACTAATATATAATATGCAATATTTTGCAGATTATAACAGGGATATGTATTAAATAATATTAATTTCTACTGAACAAAAATATTACTTTCATTTTTCTACTATCCTTAACTGATGCTTTGGTAAACATCATCCTAAATGTGAATGACTACATAGATGCTACCAAGTACTATACCTCAGGCACCTCTCAGATGGCATCTTTCAGTTTTCCTCTTCTGAATATCAAAGCTTATAATGCTGTAGAGAAAGCAGCATACATTCCAGCTAGAAAGAGGGAAAGGAGAGGAATGTTAAAATTCAAAGTATACACTCCCTTAAAGATCAATACTTTCAGGATGCATAATTCAAAAGCAACTTTCTTCAATTTTTCTATTGCAGAAAAACATACCATATAGATTAAGCACATGTGAAATTTTATCGGTTAGGTTGAGTATAGCCCGAAAGAAGCCTTTCCTCTAATTTTTCTAGAAATTCACATCCTATCATCTGAACTTCCTGGATCTACTGCCCTTGAGGGATGTCTCCTCTCTGCAAAGTCATTATTTCACCAAGGTGGAAGAGCGGTGAGGGAAATATCTTCCTAAGAATCCCCCCCAATTTGAAGAGTAGGCCAGCAGCATCTGCTGGTGTTTCCTTACACCCTTGAATAACATGAGAACTTTTACAATCATCAAGTCCATACAGATATACTTCTCAGACATTCTGATGAAATATATAATATGTAGTACATAAAACATAGTATATACATATAGAAAAATATATGTATACAAAACACCTGCATAAGAACCAAGAACGTAGCTTATTATTTTTCTAGCCACCGTCCAAGTCTCAAACAACCCACCCCAATGTCACGTTTGAACAAAGTTACTTTGTTCAGTCTCAGGGGATCAGAACTTAACACTTTTTGAAGAATGAAGGTGAAAATGCCATTCTTCTCCTAGGGAGTCAACTTTCAGAATAGGAAAAATCAAACTGCTTGATAGCATTTTCAAGGGAGGTTTTATCAAGGTTTGCAAAAGATGCCTAAGATACAATGCCTTGTTTTTTTCCATATTGTTTGGACTTGCTTTTATGCCACTCTGCCATAAGACCCAGAGACACCTCAAAGCACGGGCCTAAGTAAGTCCTGGAGTGCACGCAGGTTACTAAGGACTTTCTCTCTATTTCTGTCCCTCTCGTGATCCAGAGTCAGCACTACCAGAAATACAGGTCAATAAACTGTTAAGCTTCTTCACTCTGAATTTCAGCAGGCCACCTTCCTCCCTACCTTTTACGGCACTGCAGAAAGAAGTATTCTTTTAATAATAAACTCCCCTGAAACCAGTAAAGCCCAACTCACATTTTTATAAACATGAGTAGGAACTTTAATCAATTTTTCTGCCTCGTCTTGTCCAATCTGCTAATTTTTTTTAAGACAAGAAATGGCCAACAGTCCTGAGATTGCTGGCTGCATTTAAAAAATCCTACACCAGCCAAAGACTGGTAAGGAAGAAATTCAATCTTTCTCTGACCTTTTTAAGAGGTCCAAACTCTCTGGCCCACAAAAAAACCCTAAGGAGTGAAAGCGAACAGGAGAGGAGCCAAGACCTGGAGGGGAAAAGTGTTCCTTCTAAAATAATTAAGGCATATGTTTCAAAGAATTAACAAAATATCCAAACAGTCCCATACTGAGTTGAATGTTTTGCCCTGACATATTGAACTTTCCTAAATTTTGCCATACATCCTTTCTTCTCACAAGTGCCAGCACAGCATGCCTCATTTTTCATTTTTTTTAATCTACATCACATATACAAGAATACTATAGCAGTGTGTAAATCATTTAATCAATACTGCACTGATTTTGTTTAGCAATATAGAATTATTTAACGCTTAAAAAATTTTCAGTCATTGGAAATTGATGTATTTATTTCTTCTTATTGAAAAAAAAAAAAAAAAAAAAGCAGCACTTCCACCTGTTGCATATGGGTGTGCTGTGCCAGGACAGTCAGGACAGTTCCAAAATCCTTTGTACCAAGAACTTGTTTCTGTTTCAGGTAGTTGGATCCATCTTCTTTATGTAAACTAACTTTCATTGGTACATAAGGAAACTCTTTGCATTAGAATGTTTAAGACATACTATTGTCTTTCTATTTAACTACTTTAAGTAATTAAATCGGTTTAAAAGATTAATTTATAAATTTAAGGATAAGACTTGTGGTTTAAATGGAAAAACTTTAATTCCACCTAAATCCTTCTGTTCTAGTGAAATACTCCATTGTGCTGGAGATTAACAGGAAAAATATAGGCCAAACAGAAAATAGTCACTAGATCTTAGGTTTGAGATACATGCTAAATTTGGCATTTTTTTGCATACTATTTCTTCTTAAAAGTTTAGGATGATGATCAGTAATTACTGATCTCATTATATTTTACAATTAACTTTTATTTTCTTATGGCTTCATTAGTTTGTTCACATCCTAGAAAAGGGCAAACAAAAAAAACCAAGTAATGATCCAGTTAGTGCTGAAAGAATATAACAATAATTTGGGGGAGAACGGAGGGAAACCTGTAGTTTCCCACAAAAACACAGTACATCTAAGGATTTCAAAAATAAGCAATTCAAAAGAAATCACACTGTCCATGCAATTGATTGTGTCAGACTAATATATCAAAACAGTGTGTGTCCTGTGGCAGCCTCATGAAATATCAGTCTTTCTATACATTTTTTTGTCTTAGTCTTATGATGTAGCAGAGTAAATACAGGATTTTTTTTACTCTCTCAGGAAATCTTGTGTCACTCTGCTGCATCCATCACATATTGTCAGGCTACGCTTCTTCTTTAATTTAAATTAGCGGTGTAGCTCAAGAACTACTAGTTCTAATATTATTTAAAAAATAGTATTTTAGCAACCAATATTTCTTCCTTTAATTTAGATGTATTATAATATGTTTTGGAAATGCTAGACAAAGCAGTTTATTTCCAAAAAGGACTTACTGGCAGAATGCATGTATCCTTTTTCAGAAAAAGGTTTCATTCTTTTAAGTTAGTTTAATCTTGAGGAACCAGCACCACATTCAAGGTTTAAATGCATCTGAGGCATTGAGAGAACTTCATTTGCACCTTTTCTCATCATTCTGTGAGGTTTTTTTCCTTGTATTATTTAGAAATTAATTGCAAGAAATAAACTATTTCTGATAAATTCTTGAAACTACATGCCAACAGAATACAGATTAGATCAGAGTGTGGGTGGGGTAGTGGTGATGGAAATCAAAACAAAACCCACATTTAGTCTAATTTATTACTGAAAATAACTTGAGTGCCACAAAGTTCACTATTTCCCCCCCCAGAAGGTAATAGGCTTTTTCTCCGTCTCACATACCCAATTTTACAGAGGGACTTAAGCCATAGTCCAGATCATCACAGAACTAATTCTGTGCATACACAGGCTCTGTATTTCAAATGTGGTGCCTAAGAAACAATTTCCTCCCCCCCCAAATCATGCTTGCTTTGCCTTGCAAACTAGTAAAAATATATATTTATAATGGAAACTACAGTCTATTAATAATGCCTGAAAACATGTGGGTTTTCTACATAACTCAAGCTTATATAAAATAAATATAACTTCAGCAGTTTCATCAATAATTTGCATATTTGCTTCATGTAAATAAGAACTGAGTTACAATCAGCCTCAATTGAGCCCACCTACTAACAAAAATAATGCTTATGTTTTCTAAGTCAGAAATAAAGTGATTTGAAAATCCTGATTTTAAAAGTGTTTTTATAACAAAAATAAAATCATGTTTGACAAGAAATTAGTTCTCTCTTCTTTACTAAGGCAATTACTTGGGCAGCAGTTACTGAATTATCCCCCTCCCCACAAGATAGTCACTCCTCTCCCATCCCCTGAGCCCTAGCCTGGATTTAGGGGAAAGCAAGGGATCTATTGCCTATCGAGAAGTCAGAAAGCTCCACTTCAATGAAGGTGTACAGATTACTGAATCATAGAATCATCTAGGTTGGAAGGAACTTTTAACATCATCAAGCCCAATCATCAACCTAACACTGCAAAAACCACCACTAAAGCATTTCCCCAGCACCACATCTACCTGTCTTTTAAACACCTCCTGGGATGGCGATTCCACCACTTCCCTGGGCAGCCTGTTCCAATGCTTGATAACCCTTTCTGTGAAGGCATTTTTCCTAATATCCATCCTAAACCTCCCCTGGCACAATTTGAGGCCATTTTCTCTTGTCCTATCGCCTGTGACTTGGGAGAAGAGACTGATCCCCATTTCTCTACACCCTCCTTTCAGGGAGTTGTAGAGAGTGAGAAGGTCTCCCCTCAGCCTGCTTTTCTCCAGGATGAACAACCCCAGTTCCCTCAGCCTCTCCTCATAAGGCTTGTTCTCCAGACCCCTCACCAGCTTCGTTGTGTTCTCTGGACACACTCCAGCACCTCAAGTCTTCCTTGTAGTGAAGGGCCCAAAACTGGACGTAGTATTTGAAGTGGGGCCTCACCAGTGCCCAGTACAGGGGGATAATCACTTCCCTACTCTTGCTGGCCACACTATTCCTCGTACAGGCCTCGTACAGGCCTCGTACAGGCCACTGGCTTCAGCAGTTTGCAGAGGAGGATCCTCTTCCACCTGGGGCAGGCCGCTCTTTCCACCTATCTGCTGCCCTCTCAGCTGCCTGCACGGTTCAGGGTAACACACACTGTGCTGCTGTGGGACAAGTGAGACTCTGCCCTTCCCAGAAATTTGGCGAGACTGACAAATTGTAATCTGAGGAAAAAAAATCAAAGTGAGACACAGGCAGCTATCACTTCACAGAGTTCAGCTTCATGCAATATTCAAGAGATATTGAAAGATCCATTTGTAGACAGAAGGGATGCCCACAGCCAGTACCAGAACTCCTTTAAAAGGCAGGTCAGAAAATTACACAGCAACTGATGCCTTTTTCCCCTCCCTAAAGAAGGGTATAACTGTGAAAGGCTGCAACACAAAATTTGAGCCAAATATCTTTCAAACAGCTCACTGAGATCCACTCAGCTGCCATACATAAATCTTCACTGTAACCAGATGCAACATCCCTGCTCCTTTGATGATCCGCCTTTGGACCGAGGTAGGAGAGCAGGCTGCTCAGAACCCTTGGGGATGTCTTCAAGTGGAACGAAGCAGCTCCTGCTTTGATCCCCACAAAGCTCCTCCTGCTTCAGACCCACTCACAGAGTGACAGAAAGACTGCCTTGCCTTTCTGGGAAGATCTATGTTATTCATCTCCTAATAAAGGATGCAGTGAGAAAGTTTGGGAATTGTGTAGTCCTTTACATTAGTACCACTTCAGGCTTTCATCCAGCTTCTCAAAAATAAGGTTGCTGATCTTCTATTTTACCACTAAACTTCACAGAATGGCACTGCATTAGTTAAGGATTACTCTGCCTATAAAATCCTCTAGTGTGTGAAAAGCCCTCTAATTTCTCCTTTAATTTTTTTACTTTAAATTGGGAAAGCCACTCATTTACCTATTTCCATGCTACCTAGAACAATACTGCCTAGCAAAAATCTATTTCAAATAATCAATTTTAACACCAATTCAAACCAGCTAGCCAAATTGATGATTTAAGTAAAAATTTTCATCTCAATTCACATATGCAGTCTTTAGTTATTTCTCTAAACAGAGGTTGTCTCACTTGTCTGTAACCATTGAAACCTGTCGATTTGTAAAACTTGCCATTAAATTTGACTTTTTTCTATAAGATACCATATCTTTCCAGTTAGCAATATTTCATTTCTATATATTTATATTTTCCTAATTCTGACTGTGAAGCTATGTTAGAAAATGGTTAATCAACATTACTTTCATTGAATTTGCAGTGTGCCAAACTAGATTACGTAGAAACTTACAGAAATTCACACACACAAAAATTGACAAGACTAGAAATACTCAATATATAAAGAATTCAAAAGAGATTTTGAGTTTTCAAGAAGTTATATTCAATCAATTATCTTCCTTCCCTCGAGTCACTCCTTATCAAAATGTGTATTTTAAGTATTGAAAAACAACTTCACTTAAAAACACACTTCTTCACTTTAAGTTAGAAGAAATAATAACATACACCAGGTATAAGTGAACCAAAGGGATCATAAGCATCACATTAATATTTCCTGTAGAAAAGGAAAGTTTTGAACCAACTAGATATGTCCTGAAGATAAGGTATTTGGACTTACCAATGCTATTTACCCTTTCACAACTTCAAATATCTGGTATAAATTTGGTCTTTAATTAAAAAGAAAACACAACATTTAAAAACTATCAGCATACTACATCCACTTCCTTCCAGAATTATTTCACAACACATCCTGAAGAAGGCTGTCACAGATACAGAATAAGACCATTGAGATTTACTAATGGCAATTTTCTGTCCTAGTTTAGATCCTTATTTGTAGAAGCTTCTGGTTTTGTGGTTTTGTCTTTAAAATACTCTGGTTTTAGTAAGTCAGAATAAATCATCCTTTCAAGCTGTACTTTACTTTCTCTCAGAATAAAAGGTCTCTTCAAAAGCAAGACTATATGAGCTTACTATTCACAGAAAATAAAGGACAGCATTATCTTCTATTGTTATCAGAGCTCTGCCAAATTAATTTGTCAAAAGAGAAACACTTGGCAACAGATAAAAAAAGAAGTTTGATTGCAAACTTGCTCTTCTGAGCATATTAACACACTTCTCCCACTTGCCTGGGAGACACTACTTTTTCCTTTTTTTCATTAAGATCTTTGATAAGTGAAAGATTTTTTCTCATTCCATATAAAAATGTTCAAAAACATCACAACTGTAAGGAAAATTCTGCCACCGCCCTATCTTGTCAGTGAAACCATAACTCAGCTCAACCATAAGTTTCTCATCTAATTTAGTGCCTGAATAGTGACTTTCAAGAGAAAGCATTCATAGTACCGAAAAAAATTAAAAATCTTAGATTTAGTGAAAATTGCAATACCAAGGGAGTAAAAAAAATTTAAACCTGGATTTGTTTGGAAAAATAGGAGTCAGTCAACACAATGCAAGAAAACATTCAGCAAAATCAATAATAAAGTAAAAACACAGCAAGAAAAGTCAAACTCTTACACTCTGGTTAGTTTCAAGCTAATTTCTTATAATGAAAGGAAAGGTCATTGCTGTCTTCAGGCCATTAGCTACAGTCAATTAGAATCATGAAGTTTATTGTCTATCACTACCAAATTACCATCTGACTTCACAAATCATTAAGATCTTAAACCACAGAAATACAAAATGAAATCACAGGGCTAAAGGATGTATGAGCAGAAACACATATTTATGTTTTTATATCGTCTTTATGGCTTTATATCTTCTATGTACCTGAATATATCAGTACTCAGAACATTTTTTCTGGAAACCATGCATTTGGAGCTTAATGACTTTCAAGAACACAGTTTCCAGGATCTTTCATTTGAAGGAAAAAAAAAAAAAGTTTTATACAAATATAATAACATACCTCTGTGCACTCTCAGCTTAGCATTTCAGACCCACTCACTGTTGCTATCGTTTAAGCTACGATACTAATTACTTACCTGCCAAATGGAGAAGGTCATTCCTTACACATGATCCACATGTCATTGTTAAGGAATGGTTGGGAGAACAGATTTATAACTTAATTTGTCATTGTTCTGAAACTTGGGCGACAGATACGCAAAACACTCTCAAAGTGAAGTATCTAAACCATACATTGAGTCCACTGTCATGATGAAGGGACAGTGTGAAAGCTCTCTGGCAATTTAGTTTTAAGGTATACTGCTGCTGGCATGAACCAAACTCTTAGGTCACTTTGCCAAAGTATGCTTTCAAGATTTTTTTCCTGTAGAGGTCAAGAAAAGGCAGAGTGGCTTAAGTAGTTTGTAACTGAACCTTCATTTGGAATTTCATTTGCATTTTCATTGGATAAAAAAACAACAAATAAAATCCTATTCTTTAAACCCAAGCATTTTTCTCCTTGGAAATTCAACATGTCTGTTGGAAAATGTGGATAACTTCTCTAAATGAGGTCAGAATGCTTTAGAGCAGAGACCCACAGAAATTTAACTAGAGAGATCACAATTATTTCCCCTGATAACTCTAGAAACCAACACTGAAATGGACACACAAGGCTAAGGTGCAGTCTGAAACACTGTCAGCTTCATCAGGGCCTCACTCAGATAAGCCTTGAATTTTTAAGTCGCAACCATCAAGGTGCTTTTACTGAACACAGCAATAATTCTTTTCTAGGGTAGTAAGAGTCAAAAATATATGAGTATGTCTTTGAAATAATTTCAAATCTGCCCATGCAGTATTTACACCAGACAGGAGTATACCATACCGTAAGCAGTCTACAATCTTGGCAGTTAGTCTATATGAACCTCCACAATTTATACCAGTCTGAAACATAAATAATCACATTTTCTGCTTAAAAGCACATACAAATACTATGAAAAGCATAAGTGATTGCTGGATAGTGGACAGCCTTGCCTAACTGAGGTGACCAGTGATGTGTCTACATACTACACTGTCATGAGGTCACAGAATGGTAGGGGGTGGAAGGGACCTCCAGAGATCATCTAGTCCAACCCCACTGCTAAAGCGGGTTCAACAAGAACGCATACAGGTAGGTTTGGAATATCTCCAGAGAAGGAGACTCCACAACCTCTCTGGGCAGCCTGTTTCAGGGCTCTGCCACTCTCAAAGTAAAGAAATTTTTCCTCATGTTCAGATGGAACTTCTGGTGTTCCAATTTGTGAGATCTATTAACTAATGGCATTTCCAGTGAATGAGTACATATATCTTTCAATAAAAGCATAGAGAGCTTATACATCTCTACCAGACCTACAATAGTCCTTCAATTTTCTCCACAAAACAGCATTCACAGCGTTTAAAGAAAAAGGTTGTGAGTACTAGTAGCTACATAAACACGCACCTTCTAAGAATGACCTTCAGTAGCCACAGGGTGGCAGACCTATACTTCAAGATAATCTATACCTCCAGGGCAGTGACCACACTATTCCAAAGAGTCTTTTTGCCTCCACAGTATAATTACAATAGCATAAAATACTTTCTGTGTGTTCCATGGGTGCTTTCAACACCAAGAATCAGAAAAAGGGAAGAAAAAAAAAAACAAACAAAAGAAAAAAGGCTGTACGTA
Organism: Tringa tobata; assembly: GCA_033628505.1. NCBI lineage: Eukaryota > Metazoa > Chordata > Aves > Charadriiformes > Scolopacidae > Tringa > Tringa tobata. Next base: position 4,165,225 of record JAHREE010000258.1, read on the forward strand.
ACAGTACAACCAACTGGCAGTTCTCCAAACATCACAGTACTGCAACAGGTTATTAACAGGCCTCCATGTTTCTACTTAGCAATTTATTCATGTCATACAGTAATCGATTAAAAAAAAAAAAATCACTATCAATTTTACCTTCTATCACTAAATTAGCATGAAATTTTTCATATACTTTAGCAGGCCAAAAGAATCCCTAGACACTACATTGTTGGAAGTACAGATAGTTTCACCTAGTTACACCCTCAGAAGGGAATGACGGTTTCATCAGCATTAGCAAATTCAACAGTTCCAATGCTGGTTCCATTACCCATACAGCCACCTAGCCCACATCTGGTCTCTTGTGGCCTCCAAAATAACACGGCCACATCTGAACAACTAACAGGAAAAGCCACCGACTAACTGCCAAGCCATGCCATGCCTGGAAGTGTTTTGGAAGAGCACTAGATGGCTCAGGTCAAAACCAAGTCAGAGATTGTTGTAATAGCCTACTGATAAGGATGTTTGAGTTTCAAGCTCTAGCCTGGAACAGGCCATGCAACGTTACTAGCACAAACAAAGCTTTTAAATCCCTGCACCAAACACAACAAGTGTTGTACAAGAACATTCAAAGTTTTAGCAAACTCCAAACATAGGAAACATCTTCGGCAGTTTTATAAATGCATTTTTCTCTATTTATTATGTTTGTCTTTCATTAATTCATGGAAACAGGGAGGTAAATGGTGGAGAGGGTGAAAGAGATGCGGACCAGCTATTAACAAACATTTAAAAAAAAATAAAAATTGCAAATATGTAATTGGAGATCCTTTGTTAATGCATACACTGCTAATTTAAAACATGCTTTGTACAAAGTTAACATTTCCAGTCAAATCAAGGACAGAACACAGGATTCAGGACCCTCCTTTATAACAGAGCTTAGAGGATTCTTGACTTTTTTTTCTTGGACAGAAAAAATAATCTGCCATTTAAATCAAACACTAAAGTACAGAATCCTGCTACGGAGGAACAGGAGTTGCTTTCTAGGCTGCTGCGACAGAACTGGCTTATCAACTATCCACTCTTCAATGTAAGAAAGCAGATATTTACAAACACCTTTCTGCAGAGAGCATCAAAAGACTTCGTGCACCTTTAAGCAAAATGGGCAGAGAGTCATTCATCTTGATGATGAAACAGATTTGGATGAGTCCAAGAGGAAGATGAAGAGTGGGAACAAAGGTGAAAGAGGAAACAAAAGACACAAGCTGGTGATGAAGACCAGGTGGGACAGCTGCAGTTGTTTCTTGGTTTTCCTCTTTAGCAAAGGTGGAGCTAAACACAATACCGAAATCAGATGAGTACCTGGGCAAAATAAGGAGAAAGGATGGATTTTTCTACAGCATGATCACAGGAAGAGAAGCCAGAAGTCAACTGGGATTAATTCTAATCGCTGGACAAGAAGGCTGAATGCTCAGGTCAGGAGTGAAGACTGGGAAGGCACAGAGAAGATAAAGAGCCAAGAGCATGGAAGATTCTGGACTAAAGTCTGCATGTGACACAAAAACTATCAGATTTGGAAGAAAGCAACCAAAAGAATCAAAGTTGGTTAAAGCCCATTTTAGACCACCAGGTTTTGCATCTTTTTTTGTGGAGAAGTATCTGCAGAACACTTGCCTTCCCTTTCTGCTGACTGTGCTGGATTGTAATGAATAATATCTGACAGTTTACTCAGGCAGCAGAGCTCAGTGCTAATGGTTCCAATTATGCCGTTGTTCCATGCTGTCAGTACAGCTCTTTGATATTTTTTTTCTTTAGTTTACCTTTTAAAAAGTGTTGAAAAGTTACATGCCCATGAACCTAAGAATGCTAGAAAAGGAAAGAAGCTAAGTGCTTCAGTGCCCAAATTGAAGTTGCCTTTGATCATGTTACTACAAGAAAAGTTATAGGTATTTCTAATTCCAACGCTTGCTAACATCTTAATGTCTGATTTTTAAAAAGAAAAAACAAAAAACAAAGCAAAGTTAAATTCTTCTCATATGACTTATGTTTCTGTTAAAAATAAAGTCAATGAGGGATAACAATATTAGGAAGACATATACACACTCTCCTAGGACCCTTTTTCCACACTTAGAATATATCAAAACTTCTATAAGCCTGTCTAATGCCCTTCCAGCATAAACTCTTGTATTACAGCGACGGCTGTATTACTATCGAGCTGCAAGCTGCTTTAAGTATAAAAGGAATTTTCACATGTAGCTTTTCATACCATTCACTTATAATTGATTTGCAACTTTAATTAGGGCTGACAGGACCTGAAGTTAGCTAGAGCTCTGAAGTAAATCCATCCAATCTAGACTTTTCCTTACAACAAACTCAGAGCGATTAAATACTTCTATATTGAAAAGCCAGACTTGATTAAAACATCAAAGAATTCTTGTTTGAAATAGAAGATCCAAACTAATTAGATGACCAGAATAAGTAAGACTTACAGACAAATGTATTGTTTGTGAGTGAGAAAGAGGGAGAGAATGGAAAGGGCTGCCCATCTCCAATTTTTTTTACACACTGCAGTCAAGACAGCCACAAGCAGTAAAGTCTGTATGGTCACCTCTGCTTTTTGGGAATATCCTCTTTCAGTCACAAAAAGCCTGACAGGCATCTGCTCCCTCATTCTCCCAGTGGTCTCTTACAGTCTTGTCACTTGTGCTGAAAGTTCACAACTCCTTGCTGCACTTCTCTTTTCCTGTCAGACCCATCTTCTAGGATCATCAACCTGGAAGGGTTGGGTTGATCACTTCTTTTGCCACCTTCCATCTGCCACATGCACTAATCACATACCATCTCTTCTGAGATGGGAAGTTATTTAATAACCCTCCAACAGTAAGCAGCAGAGTTTCCCTCCAAAAGTTCTTCTCCTCCACCTTGTAGAAGACTATCCCAATTACTACTACTTACCACTACTACATTATAGAAATCTGATATATTTCAGAAAAACATAATCTGACAGAACGTACAGGAGAAACTGACATCTGACTTTCTGTCTCCTCGAAAGAAACAGCTGTGAGATTTTGTAGAGGACTCTTCCAGTTTAAGTTATACATACACGAACCTATTGGCACTGTCAGAGTTAAACATGCAGCAGTAACTGTAAAGATGGTCCTGTATGTTGTAATTCTATGCCTGTCTTTAAGAAGAAAGCTTTAAGGTCTTATCAGAAGGAAGACAAGATAAAAGAAGTATAAATGTCATCTTTAATACAGCTTGCTGCATAGCAGTTACTGTCTCTCAGCATATGTGAACTATATTCTTTTTATTCCAAGCTTTCATTAAACCATCCAAAAGTTCCATTCAGAAGCACTGTAAGCACCATGGTTACAAATTAACAAAGCACTAAACCTATGTCATTCTGGAAGGACCTGGTTTCCATACTACAAATCCCCCACTTGCTATCCCCATGACAAATGGTTTCTTCCAACCCCTCACCCTCTTTTGCATTGCCTTCTGCAGATCAAAAAAGCACCTACTGTTTAGAAAAAGAGATAATTTCCATCATGTACACTATTTTATTACTGTAGATCACTTTATTTCATTCACTGCCTGTAACATGTTTATACAGCCACTGCTGCTTCTATTAACCTGAACTAGCTAAGCTAGAAAAGAACACACATAAGCCTGATCTGGGAAGGGAAAAGTAGCATGGAAGAAGTCAAAGGGATTTTTTTGCATCCCATAGCCAAAAATCTGCAGGAATTTCACTATATACACAGGGCTGTACAAAACCATAACAGGACAAAGGAAGCAAAACCAATTTCACTAAGACAGAAGACTCTTGTCATACCAATAGAAGGAAAATTGCTCTCTTTTAACTCAGGAGGGTTATCAAGAGAGAGATTTACTGGGGGAACTAACTGTGGCCCTCTCTGTGGGTACAACCTGCTACAGTGTGAGTTTCTGAAACATTAAGATGGTTTGGAATGGTACAGTTCCCACCTTCTGCCAGGTGAAGTTGTGGTTCACAGATCTGCTAAGAACATAGGAAAACACCAGGACACCTCACCTCTTGTGTAAGAAAAGAGGTGAATGCCCTGTCCCAGCTGATAGTAGAGTTAATGCACTCCTTTCCACCAGGGATTCATCTATTGCACAAGACATCTAGACTTCATACTAGCATATTTTATTGGAACAGAAGGTTTCCTGTTTCTCTTGTCCTTTACTCAACATACATTTCTAACACAGACTTTATTCGGTGTTCCAGACCAGCTTCCTAGAAAACATTCTGATGCTGACTGCTGTCATTAACACCCAGTGTCAATCCAGCAAATAAAAATTCCTCTTGAACAGAAAGGACATAGCAGGTTGGGAGGGGAGGCGACAAGAAATACAGTCCAAAAAGGCTCATTTTGAGGATGCATATGATGCATTTTATAGTGTGAGTCATGTCTTTGACAACATGCTTTAAGAAACTCACTTTAAGACAATACCTTGCACTAAAGTAAAAGATCACTCTAATTACGCTCTATCAATTAGGTTACTAGAGAGACATTTGAGTTCTTGTTTGCAAACATCGAATTTCAATGTGCTCTATGCTTTTTCAGAGACAATCCCAGAATTAATACTTAAAATCCTTTGGGTATATACAGATTTCAAGACAGACTGGATGGTTCAATGGATTTTTTGTAGAACTTATATGAATTCACACGTCAGATCCAACTAGCATTAGCTGTTCATACATTTAGTATAAGAAACAGACCAGAAACTGCATCATCCTCTGTCACTTCTCAGCAATAACCTCATCTCAGTAACGAAAATATGTAGAAATACTCAGCAAGCGCAGAGATACTCTTACTGGAGAACCCCGAAGAGCTGTATTTTGTGTCAGCTCTGCTTTTAAACTGATCAAACACAAAACAGTACACTCAAATCTCCCATTTCCTTAACGCTTGTGCACCAGCCTCTACATGAAACTCGTATTAGTGCCTTGTTTTCAAAATACCCATTCAACATTCTGGTCCCAGCTCCCAGGACAGAACCCCATCTCCTTATCCCCAAAACATCACCTTCATCACTGGATTATGGATACCTATTCTTACTCACTCTACTTCTGACCCAACATATGCATTCTTAGTGGGACAATAAATCACAACAGCAGGAGGGAATCAAGAATAATCCCATGAGTATCTAGTTCTGGCTCTAGTCTGATAGTTATTTTACTCTTCCTAAGTGAGAGGAGCAGTTTTGAATGCCCATCACTGCAAGGACAACCGAATTCAGATCCATTACCAGGCAAGCGCCGCATCAACAGCTCTTAGATTATTTTAATGAAAAATAAGAGAAGCTAAATACCAAAAGAAAGAAAGAAAACACTTCTTTTGTGAAACGACTTGCCGCTTAAATTCATAAGGGTGCTGTGAATATAGGCACCCATGAAAGACTCTGTAGGGCTACAGCTGAGTCCTAATTTCCAGAAGAGTAAGGAATTTTAAACACATACACCTCTGATTTTTTGTATCAGCTAAACTGACATCCAGCTCTTCCCTTCATATTCATGTAAACACCTTGTGGCTTGTTGAGAATCCTTGTTCCAAAACATCTATCACTACCCAGACATTAAACTGGAAACCTCAGCAAGTATCTATGGTTTGTGAACATCGCTCCTATAACTCAACATAAAATGATTTGTGGAGGCAGTCCCAAATACCTAACTGAAGTTTGTGGATTGCACACCAGTTGCTAGAAGACCACTACATTTGGGAAAGCTAAACATTATTATGTGTACAAGCATAATTTCTTGTACACAACTGGAGCTCAGTTTTCGCCAAGACAATATCTGTATACGTGACAATATAAACAAAATTAATTTAAAAGTCTCTAGGAGCGCTTGTTTCTAAAATAACAAATATTCTTAAAAATTATAAGGACAATAATAACCTTGTTAAAAAAAAAAATCACTAAATGCTACAAATAGCTGTTCATAATACAACTTAAAACATCGCTTCTTCTGTAACTTAATGGGCACAAATTAACAGGCATAAAATCCCATCAGAACACAAGACTCTAACACTAGAACAGATTGCCCAGAGAGGTTGTAAAGTCTCCATTCTTGGAGATCTTCAAAAAACCTCTGGACAGAGTTCTTGGACAACCTGCTCCCTGCCTGAACATGGGGGTTAGACTAAATGATCTCAAGAGGTCCCTTCCAACCTAGACAATTCCATACTTTGTGTGACTCTCTATGGTACAGCTGAGAAGATTATGAATACACCGTATGCATGCAAGTGCATATTAGCCCCATATGTCTTATTTATTATACATTCCAATCTTCTTGAAGAGATTTTATCTCTTAAAAGGAAACAGAAGGGGCAAAAAGGGGAAATTCTATCAAAACCATAGTGAATGCACATGCCTCCACATCTTTCTTCAAGTGCCTTGGTGCAGCGCATTTATGAGTTGCAGTCTTTCCATCTATTACAACAGCCTAAGAATGCTTTGAACTCCTGGCTAAAATTAATACCAATCCAAAGCAAACGCACTGTAACACTAAAAAAAAAATACTTTGTCATAAGCAAGAATTTTATATATTTTAAGGACAGGAAACTGAGTAGCAATTCTGGTGGAATTGCCATTTATATGAGGCTTGATGATTAACTTACTTGATAAACAAAAATAATACTTTTTAAACAATACATGCACGCACTAATTTTTTTTTCCAACTAAGCTCAATTAAGACAAATTCAGTTAATAATATACAGACATTCACTGTCATTTCAGACCTTCATCAGTAATTTGGGTCAAGGTCTTCAATGAGAACTAGATAAAATTCATAGTTTAGCAGCCTATATTTCTGTGAATCTTTTTATTATAATGTTTCATAGCTTGCTAGTAGAAATGCTGCTGTATATTTGAAAAGAATTAGTGAAACATGAATGCTAGATCAATCCTACAGATGCAGATACAGTGGAGAAGTCAGAATAATATCATAAAATACACTAATTGGTGGGGCTTTTTTGTAGTGGAAAAAAATTTACATCAAACTCTTCACTTGACTAGATCTTATGCAGTTAATTGCCTTAACTGTGCGCTTTACCTACAAGATCTCACATTAGCATTTTTAATTATTTAAAACACATTAAATATTGCTAGAATCAGCATGATGAGAGATAACCTTCTTAATAATGATTCTTGTTTGAGTGTAAAGCATTTGATTCCAGCTGCTATGAACTTTTAAACAAGCAAAAGCAATGTTTACTGACATATAAAGGGCAATTCAGTTCATAAAGGAACGACAACCAAATTAAACTACATATGCCCAACAAAACAATACTATTTCACATAGCTTTTTTAATATGCTAGACGCTTCATAAGCTTTAATAAAGTTAGCTTGGTTGGGAGCAGTCTGAATTAGTGTATTTTACAATATTATTCTGACTTCTACACTGTATCACACCACTTTAAGATTTTCTTTTATTTCAATTACTTTTTCATTAGTTTAGATTCCCAGCCTCTAACTCACGTGGAAGCCATCTATGTTGCCTCGACATTTGGTCCATAGCAAATAATAAAATTTAAATATATCAGTGGTAGTATATCTCCAAAAGAATCAATGGGACAGCATCATCACTAAAGGCTATCGACCTTCTAAATCAAAATTTGACACAAACCGATTTAGGAAGGAGAATGCTAATTCAGTCTCTACTACTAGAGAAAAGTTTTGTTGCAGTCAAGAGTAAGCAGTGATCAGAAAATAAACACATTTTAATGTAAGGAAAAGACAAAACAAAGCAGTGATGGTTGTTTCCTTCCCTGTCACCAAACGTATCTCCTGGAATCAAACTGCACCTGAAGCTTCCCTTTCAAACAAAGAATAAAGCTAGGTTTAAAGATTACTGAGAGAAGTTTGAAAACATAATCAAACACCAGACTTACAACTTCTAATGGAAAGTGTCTGAGTTCATTTAATTACTGGTGTCTGGGGACTGACTTTCAGTGTTTGAATGCTTGAGGCTGGCAATGCTAAAATTAAAAGCCATTGAACGATATGACAAATAGAAGGTATTCATCAATGTCTTGAGCTGGGAACAGGAACACACTGGCCCAAAAGGTGCTGACTGGCATAGAAATGGCCTGAAGCGCCCACCCGTCCCCTCCAATGACTAAGCCCAAGGATACTGCAGACAGAATCAAGGTCTAAGAGGATAATTAAATGGTGTTTGATTTCTCACCAAATGGCACACACAAAACCCTGGATTTGAATCAGAGGATTTGCAGGGGACAGACTGCTCCTCACCTTGCCAATGAACTGAGTAGTTGTATTGTAAACGATCCAGCACTCTAAGCACAGACTCACTGCTGCTTTTCCATCTTTGGACAGTAACATACAGAATGCAGCCAAGTGCAGGACGGCATCCAGATGACCCGAGTCACTATAACCAAACAAAGGGTTGGCTTCTAGCTTTGGCCAGGTTCATTCTTTTACCTGGCAACAGTACAATCACTCCTACCTAATCAGGAGACACTTGTTCTCTAGTAAATAAATAAATAATGCAAAAATAGGTTTGAAAGATCCTTCTCTATCTTGCAGCACTTTAACTCAGATCTGACAGTGTTGCCAGTCAGTGAGCAGACAGAACCTGTTGCACCACCGCCATGACCAGTCTTGCAGCGGGCAGTCCTGCAACTCTGCTATATTTGAAAAACAAATGCAAGCTTTTACCTCTGTACTTATACTGATTCTGAAATAACCAAGCAAAGAAAACTCACTTCCAGGAGAGAAAGAGCACAAACTACAGATTAACGAACACTAAAAGCCATTTGATCTTAAGTATTTATGCAATTCCTTCAGGAAGCGCTACTGGCAACACAAACCTTCTCAGAGATGACTCAAAACCTGATGCAGCAGTAATTCTGGGACCAGAGTATTTCCCCAATTTACCATTATGTAAGTGTGGTCTTTGAAGTCCATTTCTCACAGGCAGAGAATAAAATTTCTGAATCTGAATTGCTAAAGTATTATCACCCCACCTGCATTCAACACAGCCCAATGCAGAGGCTTGCAGAAACATCCAAGTTGTTTCTCAACGTTACCCACACAAAACATTGCACTAACAATACCGCTCCTATAGGTTTTGCTACTTTATTCATTGCTAAGCGGGTATTTCTACACAGAACAGACAACTCATATGTCCTAATAATAACTTTATATGGAAGGTTTCGTCCTTCATGTAAAACAGATTAAATTTCTTTTTCCTACCATCAGAGTCACATAGATCATTTGATCTATGGTTCCAGTTTTCCAGCCTATTCGGTTCCAGTAGAACCATACAACCACGAGATTTTCAGTGAAGATCCCAAGATTGCCTAAGATAGGTATTCCCTATGTTGAGCAGAAACCTAAGAAAAAGGTGCAGCTTCAGGCATGACTTCTATTACCTCTTCATCAGCTTCATTTCGAGTCTGAGTCTACCCATATCTTTTAAAGCTAGAGACTTTCTTTGGGGAAACAGATGTGGCTGAATGAAAATAGTCAATGTGAGTTATCACTTATTAAGATACTCGGACATTACTCTAAGTACTAAGTACCAGTACAAAGTAAAAATGGAATACTGGTTTTGGGATTTGGTGTCATTTAACATCTCCTACTTAAATAAAAACCCTCACAAAAACATACACCCATCCTTCAGCTGCACAACTGGAAATACTCTGCTCATCTGCATATTGCCTACCTTTCACTCTGCACAGTAATACTAGACCGAAGAATGCCAAGAACACAAAACAATAAGGAAAATAATTGTGATGTGATAGGAAATAATCTCATTCATTCAAGTGAAAAGAAGAGCTTTCCCTGAATAAAGAGTTTTGTCAGGGTAAAAGATTATTTGCTTTAACTGACTGCAACATTGTAAGTCACTGCAAGACTGTAACACTCAGAAACAGATAAGAAATGTTCTTGGAAATACCTTGGGGAGATTCGAAACACTTCTAGCAGTACTGAACGCAGTAGCTGGAGAAAATTTTCACCCTTCTCTGAGGCTGGAGTCAGTTACAATCATTGCCTTTGGCGTCCTCAGATCCTCTAAAGACTGAAAACAGGAGAACATGGAATGTTACTGAAATTTGTCCCAGGTTTGCAAACAATGGCTTTCAGTATTTGAAAATAACTTGCTTCTTTTGTGCACAATCTTTTCTGCTTTTGTAAACTATGAATAACAGCTCATCTTTTATTTGTTTTCAGTTTCTCACAGAACCAGTTTGTTATGACTGCTCTCTCCTACACAAAAGCTGGTCAGGGTTTCCAAACACCCTTCTGTTTATTTACAGCAAGCTGCAGTAAAAACACCTGCTTACTCCAATTCAGTGAAAGAATCTGGTACATAAAAACACTAATTTAACACCTTTTGCCCCCTACTATATGAAAGACAACTAAGCACAGTCAACCTCTTTCTCTATTCTGCACATGTTCACTACAGGGCAAAGCAAGGGGTTGCTCTTTGAAGACAGAACGGGTACAAGTTCAGCAGCAATGGTGGCTTCTGTACTTTCTTCTCCTGACTGATCTGGCTTCAGAGTGTACGGAGACTTCTGTGGGGTTGATTTTAATATTAAGGAGGTTTTGTTTTGTTTTCCTTTAAAGCTTGAAGAGGCATATTGGGGATTCAGTCCACAGTACACCTCCACAAACAGCAATGTCACCAAAACACAAGAGCAGTAAGCTGCAGCAGGGGCGTAGAGGGATCAGGAGTATCTCAAGCCAGTATCGCTGCAGAACATCGTGTATCAAAGCATGAGAGAAAGGCAAGGAGAGACTGACCACAGCTTCTACTCAGTTGTCATCCACCTAGCCAGAAAAGGTGCATAAGGGATCATAAATCCATTAGATTTAATGTTGTGATAAAGTCTGTTTCTTGCAGTTTTCAAATGTGTGTCACACAGATAACAGATAGAAAATAATCTTAACTGAGAATGGATAGAGGTGCTTCTTTTTCCTCCTTCAAACAAAAGGTTCTGGATTCACAGCTCAACATTTTCTTCAACCTTTCCCCACCCTCCTTAGTTTGAGACACAACATTTCCATGTTCAGAGAAAAGCCTCTGTTTCAAGGAAAAACCCTTAAAAGGAGATCTTAAATAATTTTTAATCTCTGATCTTTAATTAGGATTGGAAATAGAATTAGAAAAGGAACAGACAAGTGTTTAGACTGTTCAGCTGGTTCAGAAAAACACAACAAAACAACCTAAACAAACAACAAAATCCCACTCTTCACCTCTCTCATATCTTTAGATCACCACAACTATACTACCACTTTTTTTTTTTTCCTCCTCCTTTGAAGTGTTTGAGGCTTGGTCTGGTTTGCTATGACATAATAATCTCTCTTACTATCTGTGCAAAGGAATAAAAAAAGTCAGAAACTGAAGATGCAGCCTATGAAAATTCATTCCTTGGGTTTCCAACAACAATGTTCAATATTCATAGAACACAGACCAGTGACAGGACAAAATGTAGACCCATAATGTGTAATTCACTGAAACAACCTACACCGCTGAGGGTGCTTCCACCCCCTGTCCCTGTATGCCCCATGCCCTGCCACAACTTACTGCCCCAGAGTAGAGGCAACGCTCGTGTTGCCACCACCCCACTAGCTAATATTAATGTCCAAACCCATACTGACATCCCATGACAGTGCCTACAACCAGCCAAAACACAGGCACATGCTCTACTCCACCAGCTCTGCTACAGCAGCAGAGGGAGGTGGAAAGCTGGAGGTATATATGTCTTAAACTGCCACAAATGACAACTGACAAGGCTCAGCTATTAAAGCCTTAATTCTCTTCACTTATCCAGCAACACCACTAAAAATCAATGCAACTCTATAGTGCAAGAGTTACTTCTAATTAGTAAAGACAGTAAATTCAAGTAGCCTATCTAGCAGTTTTCCTCCCTTTAAGGTACTTTAGAGTTACACCATGCCAGATTTAGAATCCTGTGGAAATGTGAACAGCTGCAAGAAATATAAACTGCACTAGTTTTACGCATGATTTGTTCTGATCTTCAGTAAGACTCTTCTGTCATTTGCACTTAAAGCATGGAATCTAACTCCATAAATCCTCTAACACGATGGACCTGAATAAAAGGTCTTAAAGAAACAGAATAATCCTAATAAAATAAAACTAAAAAAAAAATTTAAAAAAATAATCAAATGTCATGCTTCGAACTGAGTGTATACTTAAAAGTCCAACTGTACTAGTCAATTGATACAAGAGAACTTCATGTATTAGAAGACCAGCCCTGGTTAACAGAAACATTTTGGCGTTTGACTCGCTTTCTGTAAAGCTGAATTGCTACTTGCATTCATAGTTATCCTCCCTAAGTAAGCAAGCAAAGCACATCCAGTCCTCTTATTTACATTTCAGCAACTCCTATGTTTTTGCACTTCCGTGATTCTGTTTGGAGGATGGAGCACACAGGTGAAAAGTAAACATATGAGATTTCATAGCTGTATTGCATCACTCAATTTCCTATGCACTTTCCCCAAAAGCAAACACAGCAGTTGCATTTGTATGCAAAAGTCACCGCAGACTGCAAGAGATGCGGCGTGTATTTTAATGTAACCTCACCGCGGATGAGAAGCCCAGCACAGCAGGGATATGGCACAGTCTCAGGGCACTCCGTGGTCCCCATGCACTGAGACCCTGCCAGAAAGGAGCTCTGTTCCCTTCCTCTTTGTTTGCCTGGGTTTCTACTAAGGGAGAAAATTAAAAAAGGGGAAAAAAAAAATTTAAAAAAAGGTAGTTCAGTAAAGGAATACACCAAATGCACAAAACAGATACTGTTATCCCTGCTAAAGAAGTTCCACACTTCAGTTCAGCCTTTAGCTCTTGAGGTCTCTATTTTGATCTCCACAGTTCGCTGAAGTCAAAGCCCCAGTTCTGTTCTGAAAACATCACCTCAGTTCTTTTTTGGTTTTCTACAACTACAATAAAGCAATTTTGACTGAAATGGGACTTCCAAAACTAAGTATAACACAGAAAAAACACACATGAAAGATGTATACCCTCAAAGGAAGATGGTCTGTTTGATGGTTTATTACTGCTTTAACGACGTGATTGTAAAAATCTACTAGAACAGGAAGAAATATTATTTAAAGCCCCTCTCTACTTATAAATGTAGCTACTGGAAAAAATGTTAATACCAATTTAAGAGAATTTCAAAAATAAACCTGGAAAGAGTGCATGCTACATATCCTGATGACATTTCTTCAACCAGGGACTTTCATCTGTTCTGTCTTGATAAGGAAGGTAGAATAACAGTTTAGCTTACAAAGGGCAGTAGCCCTTTTACTTTATTTAACCTGAAGTGAAACCTGATGGAAAATGTTTCAGACATAATAAGGCCATAAGCTTGCTCGTGTCCACTGCAAAATTTTTATTAATCTAAGCAATGTAACTTTCACTTAACCAATAATTTAAAAAAAAAAAACAACAACAAAAAACCCCACAAACCACCAAACATACAGAGCAAAAATCCAGCCTTATCACCACTGTAGAAATGGACCTCAGCCAGTCTTAGATACCATACCTTCAAAACAAAAGCGCCCTGTTATCCAAACTAGTCATGCTCAGAGGTTTTTTACAAGCATATTCTTACTGAACAGTGGAACAAAAGGCTATTCTGAAGGCACAAGGGATTAGGAAAATTTGAAGATGTTAATGTTTAGACTACCAGGAGAAAAAATACACACGCACATTTTTGAGATACGTCCTAAGCAATCACAGCATTCAGGAAAAACACAACAGTAAATTAGGCTGCAACTTCACATCTTCTACACTGTCAAAACCAACCGCTATACATATCATTCCTGTCAGGAAAAATAAAGACAGATGGTTGCAGAAAAAGACACTCTACATAACAACCATAACCTTTAAGTACTGATGAGTCAAAATATTTACACTCTTCATCTCCCTATACAGCTCATTCTCTACAATTAAACTTCTTCTAAATTACTGCAGCATATTGCTACAGAAATTTTGGCAGAACACATTCTCAATTTACATAATTGTTCAGAGTAGTGACCTAACTTAGAGAAAAATCATAGATTTTCAAATATTATTGATGTTCTGAAGCCTCCGATTTATTTTACTCATAACCATTTACATATTTTGTTGCTTTCTTATCCCAGAGAAATCTCCTGATTTCGATGCTGATAAATGCTGATACAAAAGTCAACAGTTTCACCTTGGCACCAGTGTGAATGGAATTGGCATGGCATGCACTACTGGGACTTTCTTTGAAATGACACCTTTAATTCAGCAAGGTAACCAAGAGACATATTCTGAAGTTAGCGATGTATACAGACCCATCAGTACTACCCCAGTTCCCCCACTGTATCCACCTTTTAAGTGACTTAGCTGTCCCCCTGGCAGCGTGGAGCACAAAAGCTATTCTAGTTCAGCTGCCTCATGTGCACAAAACCTCTTCCAAAGAATGAGAGCCAAACATCGCTGGTCCACAGAAAGTCTGGTAAAGGGACTTCAGTGTCAAAGCTTAGCTACGTCCAAGTTTTTCCACAGTTTCAAGGGTAACCAAAATACAAATGTGATAAAATCTTGACAAAACATTTTTTCCAATGCCATTCTTGGCCAGGTAACTCGGCAGTCAATAGTGCAACGTTCCTCTGTGCGTGCAGGAACTCACAAAGACTTTGGCCCAGGACACAGACTAGCACCTGCCCACAACATGCTGCAGCTCCTTTCTGGCCTTTCTTAGTTATTTCCCTCCCTATAAAAGCCAGGCAGATTTAGGGTGGCAGGTCCACATGGGAACACACAGAACCAGGAGTTTCAAAGCTCTCCTGCTCTCCCAGTTTAAACTCCCAAGCTCCATCAGCATTGCTTCCTTTTCTCCCTGAGTTGCCTCTTGTCCCTAGAATTTCTTCACGGACTCAGCAGGAACACCACTCAACAAATTCTCTCCTAAGCATGTCTCTCCTCAAATTAAAGACTCAAACTGTTTAAAGCCCAAAACTGAATCAGATGTAAATTCCACCCATAAGCCAACATACAAAAAAAATAAAATTGTTTAAAAAAAAAAAAAGCCAAAACTCTGAAAAGTATCAATTCTATCTATCTTTACTACTCTTCAGAGATCAAAATTTGATGGTAAAAATCCCTCTAAAATCAAGTTAGTAAAAGCCTGTAACATTAAAGCATCCCAGCTACAATCACATACCCTTTCAAGTGGGTAAGCATATAGAATGACACAAGTGACATCAGACCTCATTTGGTCTCATAATTCGCCAAAAGGACTCAGTTAGAACACAAATAAATTAAGATCTAGAAATTGTGTTTTCAAGGATCCTACAAGTGATTGGCTATTAAGCCTAGTTCTCAGATAATTCAAGAAATTGAACAACCAGTTCGTAAATTTGTGAGGAATAAAGCAATAGATTTTTAAAAAAATCAGCTTCTAAAAATGTGTGAGGAAAACCTTTGTAATTTTCAGCCTTTTGGCACTGTTTCTCTATCCCCAAAGAAGTGAGATACAAAAAATTCAAACAAGAATTTCTTTTTTTTTTTTCTTTCCCAGTCAGTTCTGGAGTAATTGAAGTCCTCAGAGCACACAACACACTGACAAGTGCCATACGAACATCCTAGATGGATGAGAAATACAAAGGATAATTTGTTACACTAAAAAGAGTTGAAATGAGTCAACTACGCGGTTACTGTAGGTGAGCATAATTACAGTGGATGACAATTATGTTTGGCCAGTTTCTCCTGATAACACTGTCAACTGTTCTCACCCGACTCCTTAAATTAATTTCATTTTTCACTTCATCCAATTCCCATTTCTAGTCCAATTTATAATCATCACTTCCCCATACTAGCGTGGCATTAAATTACTGTCATTCTTGGCCATTAAGTCAATCATATTCTATTCAGCAGAGTCGATCAAAACCACCACAGCAGCACCATGAATTTCATATCGAATACATTCCTTTTTGCTGTGTTGTAGAAGCTGATCATCAGTGTCAGAAGCTACATGATATCAATTTCTGATTTTTCAGGCAGAAGCAACACATTATGAATCAAAAATGGAGATAACAAGAAAACGACTTTTTTTCAAATGAACACTGCATTTTCTCTGGTCAAATCCCACTCATTTTACTCTGAGAGTACCCACTAAATAACAGGCCTACACAAGTCTAGATTTCCATCTGCTACCGACTTTCCACCGTACTTCTCCTTACTGTGAACTGCAAATTTATTGCTCCCTTTAATACAAAGGGAACAATCAGAGAGGAAAAACACAAAACAAAATCACCTCCCCTGATGGCACTTGAATTTCTTTGTGTATTCAAACTCAGATCCTGGGCCAAATTCACTTACACATTTAGCAATACACAGACTTTTTAACAGGACTTGCCATCTCAAACACTGCCACTGATGTCCTTCTTACCGAGAAGATAGACCCAAATAAGATTACAGCTCAACTAGAAAATACCAGGAAATCCTGAGTTTGTTATCCGAGGCAAGTTTTTACCCTATCTGTTCAGGACCAATTTGAAGTTCAGTCACTTCCAAACTTGCTTTCAAAAAATATCTCCAGAAATTTATTTTCTGCATGGTCATCTTTACTTTTAGAATATCACATAGTTTTCTAACATTAAAGACAAGGATTAATCTCATATTCTGTGTGGTTCATGTAACACGCTCATCTATAAAGTGCTAAATAAACACCACCTCATTTTCCATATTAAAAATCCTTCTCTAAAAGCACGTGCTTTGAATGGAAGATATATCTGCAAATCTAACTGGATCATTTCTGAAGAAATCCTGATGCGACTTCTTCCCCCCTTTAAATATTAGAAGTCCTGTTTTCCCCACATCTGCCAACTCAATAGCAGCCCAAATGCACATTTTCTTCATGCATGCTTACAGAGGAAAAAAAGGGGACTTTTGGTGCTCGATAAATCACAATCCTAATGATATTTTTTATGAACACTGTAATCACCTAAAAAACTTACGCTTTAAGAGGCGTTAATTGGTATGACTGCATTATTTTTAGTGTCCTCCTAAAGCAAGATCTTATTATTCCCTAACAGTTTCTCAGACTACCCATACCTAGCTTAGTACTTCATACCTAATAGCTGCAAAGTGCTTTACAGATACTGTCAAATTATTCACAATATGAAAAGCAGACAAAAGATGAAAGGAATGCTTTAAAACTTAAGTAAAAATTTCTCTCTAACCATTTGTAAACTCGAACAGAACAAAGACATCCGCCCGAGTAGCTATATATTGATAAGTTGTTAAGCATCTGTGGTAACTATATTTTCCTTCAGGGCATCACTGGATTTCTGTACACTCCGGTTAAATAGTAAACTTGGGTTTTGGATAAAAGCTCTAAAGAATTGTTGAACACCCCTCAGAGGCCTTACCCCTGCCAACTGCCTCACGCAGGCCGATCCCAGAATCAACAGGAATTGGCAAGGCTACAATTCCTCAGCAGCTTCCCCTCAGCACTACAGTTAACAGGATTGTGGCCTCTGGGTCTACTCTTGATCTTTTCGTAACTGAACGAACGCTGCCATTACCATTTCCACGAGTAAGACTAACCCCCAACTTGCTTCTGAAACATTCGCAAGAGATCCTCCCTACAAAACCAGAAAAATTTATAACAAGCTTAAAAAAAACCCAATTTATTCCCACTATTTGCTAAGATCAACACCTACAGTTTACCTCACCACGCCGTTTCAACCTGTAGCTCTGTTTCTTTCACATTTTACTACAGCGTACGGTATAATGCAGGCAAGTATACTGTTTCCCAGTGTTTGTGTGTGACAGTAATGTATAGCAACTGTCAGTGGGACTCTGCCAGAGACCATACACAGGAGCCGGCTCGGCTCCACCGGCTGAATTCACCCTCCGTCCATGCCCAGGCAAACTCACACCAACCTGCAGCATAGCAGGAACCTGGGCTTCTTTTTTGGGGCAGAATTGCTCCAGATCAACCAAACAGGAAACCCAAGGCTGAGAACCAACCGAGCTAGGTATGCAACCACCTGAGCAGCGGTACCTCTTCAATTTTGCCGCAAACTTAATTTTCCGGCAATCAAGGTGCCTCGCTCCTGACAGCCCTGGCGTATTTCGGCCCCGGAGAGGAGAAAAAGCTTGGTTTTGTCACCCAAACGAGCGGCTTCACGTCTGGAGAGGGGAAGGAAACGGCCCCTACGAAGTGAGGCGACGCATTTCAGCGCCCGTTTGGAGGTGGCAGAGCCATGTTTTAAGACGCCGCCACACACACACATACACACCGACCACCTGGAGCTCGTCCTCACACAACCCGGCGGGGAGCGGGACCCGCGGCCGCCTCACCTCAGGCTCCGGCTCGTCCTTTAACCCCC
>JAHREE010000258.1:4183923-4201746 GCA_033628505.1 Tringa tobata
CCCACCGGCTTCCCGCCCTCCGGAGCCGCGGCCCTGCGTGAGGGAGAAGGCCCGGGCAAGCCCTTGAAGTAGCGATAAGTTTGTGGGCAGAGCACCTGTGAGGCGGGATCCGCACGGCACGGCGGGATGAGGAGGGCTATCAGCCCGGGGGGGAGTTGGGAAGGAGGATTCTAGGGCAAGAAATGGGGCTGGAAAGGGAGAGGTCTCCAGAAGGGCAGGCCCGCTGCAGGGTCAGGGCCTGAGCGGTCGATCTGGGATGTTAAAGCGTCAGGCCTTTATTATCCTATTAAGGATTTTGATGTAGCTTTTTAAAAACCTTATTGTTAGAGTGAGGAGGGACACCTCTCTGAGACAAAGCTGCTGCACACAGGCGTGCTGCAGTCATGTGTTTTTCCAGATGCTGTCTTTGCAGGGACACAGTTCTCGGCTTTGCAACGAGGCTCGGTAACAGCACTTTTCTTTCAATCTCACCTCATGGAACTGTGAGGTGGTGGGAGCTTTTCTTCCCTCACCCTCTAACAGATCCCATGGTTGTGAAGAACATTGAGGAGAATTTAAAAAGAAATCTAATGATTAGTGAGCTATTTCTATTATTTAGCAAGACTGAACAGTGCTTTAATATGCCCAGAGAAGTTGTGGATGCCCCATCCCTGGAGGTGTTCAAGACCAGGCTGGATGGGACTTTGAGCAACCTGGTCTGGTGGGAGGTGTCCCTGCCCATGGCAGGGGGGTTGGAACTCAATGATCTTCAAGGTCCCTTCCAACTCTAACCGTTCTATGATTCTGTGATTCTAATATATAGAAGGAAATAGTGTTCTGAGAATTGCTTGGAGCAGCTTTAGTTTTGAGCAGAGTCTGCATCTTGCTACTGCATTTTCTTTGGAGTCACTTCTAGTTTTCTTATCTGTACAATTAATACAAAAACAGTACATCCCAAAAATCTCTGGCTCCATCTCCAATATACCTACATATTAAATTTTACATACATACATACATGTCACATCAGAGTTCAAGTTTTTCAGATAATTCCCTAAAACATTTTTCAGAGTGTGGGTCATTAGTTAAGCCTACTGACAGATGAGCTGTTCTGTTTTAAGGTGTCCACGGAAGGCATCAATAAATACCACAGTTCCTCATCTGCAGAGCAGACAGTAAGGACTGGAAAGTCACTTCAGAGAGTACACAGCACCAGATGTGCTGTACGATGCCTTGTATTGAATATTAGAAAAAGTCACAGCAATTGATACTGAATTTTTGTAAAAGTCTGTCTTCTGGAAATCTATAAAGAGCTTTTTGACCTTCTGAATCCTATTCCCAATGTTGGAAAAAGACTTCAGATGTTTGATGATCCCATAAACAAGACAGGTATAAATGTGATAGACTTAAAAGAAATACCTGGACACAGCAAAAATGAAGCAGACCAAAACTTGGAAAGAGATGCAGCAAAAAGAACTACTGCAGCTAGTTACACAAACGCATATTCCAGTTGTTCCTAGCCTGTGTTTTTGGTTACAAGCCATATGAAAGAAACCAGAGCAGATGGACAGGAGCTTGTTAGAACTGGGAAGATAAAATGGTTCATCTTGGAGGAAGTGAAAACACTTGTATTTGGGGCAGTTGATAAAAGACCTTGTGAAGCTGGAAATACAAAGTAGTCTGTTCTGACTAGAGAAAGAGTTATTACTGGTCTTGTAGAAGGAGACACAGAGAATCTTAACTTACAAGAATCCTTCAAGACTCTCTTGGAGAACAACCAAGAACATCAATAATTATCACAGTTTCTCACACATATATAAATCCTGAGGAAACACAGAGTACACTGAAGTGTGCTCGCAGAGCAAAGAACATAATGAATCCTGAAGTTAACCAGCACCTGCCAAAAGGAGCTATTATTAAGATACTGAAGAGACTGAGCATCTAAGAGGAGACCTTGCTGCTGCATGAGAGTAAAATTGAGTCTGTATTTTGACTGAAAATTCATGAAGCCCTTAGAGGAAAGCTGACAATTAAGGATGAACAAGTTGCAGAGTGCATTGACATAACCAGTGCCATGGAAGAAGTAGTGAAAACAATCACTAAATCATTCACAATTAATAAAAGCAAAGCTTAACAACAAAAGCAGATCAAGGGGAAAGAACTGAAACACAGATCTGTAAGAAAACAAAGTTCCTCTGGCTGAGAAAGAATATGTGGTTTCTGTTTGGGAAAACACCAAATAAAAGCTTCGTGGCACAGCTAGCCATTTGGTTAGTACTGTTAATACAAAAGAAGTAGCTATGCAAACCTGGATCATAAGAAGGCAGTTGATCAACACAGTGCTATCGTCCAAATGCATTTGCAGGAGAAATGAATGTTCTGTTCAACAGAACACCAGATTCAGTTAGTGAGAACAGTCTGAAGCAGCAACAGATGTTGACATCTTATGCATATTTTATAGGTGGCCTCCTATCTACCAGTTGTTCAGCAGCTAATATATTTGCATTAGTTGTATCGTTGTCTTTTGCCTCTGTTAAAAAATTGCTGACCAGTGAACTTTCTTATATATCTGAAAAAATGTTCCAAATAAGACTCTGCCATTTGCTAGTAAAGCTGAGCTGTTGAGGATGACCGAGGAGCATATGTGTAGATTAGGAAGAGCATTAAATATCTTGACACCAACGGTGGAAACTGTCCTGGAACTGAACTATCAGCTTCAGAATAACACGAGGAAACATTCTGCTGTGGTTAATGAGATGGAGGGCCATAAAAAGGACTATCTTCTTAGGAGGTCTCTCTCACACTCGAAAAACTTACAAGAAGAAACAGTGGTTTTTTCTCAACAGCAAAGTATATGGGAATTTTAAAGAACTAGAAATGGCGAGGTTTGTATATACAAAGAATGCAAATGAATTAGTGTCCTCACTGCAAAGCCAGCTGGATCTGTTGGCACAGGACATGCAGAAGAACTTAGCTGGTACACTGTCAAAAAATGGAAGTTTGAAAACCACCATCACTGCTGGGCAAAAAAATGTTTACCTGGAAAGTATGGACCTAGTCAGCAGTAGAACTTCTGCTTCAAAACAAATTTATTGCATTCCTGGGTAATTTCTTTCAAGAGTTCAAGGACATAAATGGTGAAAACAAGAAGATGCTGGTGGAATCCATTCTCTGTTCTCAGCAACTTCCTAACAGTCTCACTAATGTGTCTCAGGATACTGGTAAACGGCGTGAATTTAGAACGGCTCAAATATTTAGCTTGATTGATCAGTAGCAGTCCTCTGTAAGCAATGAGAAACAGCAGCTTCATTGTTTACAAGAGGTTAAAACAAGTTTTTTTACTGATTGAGATCAGCATTTTGTATTGGATATTTTGTTCTGCATCAAGGTGCAGGAGACGTGGTTTGGAACTACCACATTGTACGAATAGATCCTACAATAGATTTTACTTTATGCCTATCAAGAATACAAATAGTCTTTTGTGTTCAAAGACTTGGCATACTGCTGGCACTAAAACTAATTGATGATTTTAAAAGCATTGGAAGTAACCCACGAGAGCTACAAACTGATGCCCTACACTGACCTCATTAAAAGAAAGATTATGTCATGTTGTTGCCAGCCGTGTTCAGGGTCTCCACATCCTTGCTCTCTTTAGAGGTCTGACCGAATGTCTGCTAAAAAAAGAATCTTCTTATCGATTTCCAGTATGTGTTCACTAACAGCCAGTCGATAAGTAAGAACTTATTCAAAGAACGGACTTGTCCTATGGCTATTGGAAGCTGGGAGCTAGACAGCAAGCGATTCTGTGCAACAGGGAAGTGCAATGGATTTATGTATTATGTACAACTTCTCTCAAGAACAATAGTGAATTGTGGCTTGTGGCATTTTCAAAGTGCATGACTCTTAAAGGGACAGAAAAATTAACCTTAAATACAGACTTGTCGGGTTAAAGCTTATATTGCTACAAATATACTCCCTTAGATATTTTTTATAAGTCTGACTTCAGAGATTGGCATCAGTGTAATTTCTTTATCACTGCAACATATGGTAGTCTTCCCTGCTGCCAAAACAGGGCCATGTTTCAGCCTCAGGGTACAGCTGGGTTGAACTTAAAACTGAGACTGTTTTCAAACATTGATATAGAATTTTATTTTACTCCTCCTGACTCCACAAAGGAAAAGTAAATTCGAAATTCCTGTCACTAGAACCTCTAAGAACACTACAGTGGTTCATGTCACGCTAGGAAATGTTTTTTCCTTCTAGTTTTTTTTATAACATCCGAAGTGATAACGAGTCAGTGCTGTCTCAGGATTGTGTATCACTCAGCTGTCCACATGGAAAACTTCTTCAGTTCAGATCCCAGCAGGGACTGGAAAGATTCTGAATCTTATGGTGACTTATGGTGAGTTTCCCACATAACCATCAGTTAAAGCAATCTCTGTTCCTGTGCAATCAATGATTCCGTAAACCACCTGTTCTCAGAGGCTCTTTACGACTCATCCATACTTAGCCCATCATTTCCTCTTGGAGTGCTCTTCCTGATTTGCAAAGCTGAATGTAAACCTGCTGTACGGGTGTGTGTTATCTCAACGTGCTGAAAATTAACTGGATAAACACAGCCAAATCCTGGTTACATTTGAAAGTATAGCAAGCACCACTATTTTGATTAAAACCATAAAAATATCAAACACTACGCTAAGTTCTGAGCTGTTTGCTCAGCTGGGCATTTTCCACATCACCTGGCAGTACTGCAAGCATCTAAAGCAAACAAACAGAATAAAGGTCCATCATTAGAAAAAAAAAAGAGAAGAAAAAATAATATCTGCAATGCCATTCTCTAACCTTGCAACTGGAACTAGAAGAAAACCTACAAGTGCCTCAGGTTTTCTGCTTATTGGTGGAGCTGACAAACAAGAATTGCACGACAGCACCTGCTTAGAAGAAGCCCAGCAGGCAAAAGGGAATTAAAACAGGTAAGGGAGTAACTATTCCCTTCTCAGTAGTGGATATATAAATAGTAGTGTTAGCTATAACATGGGAGCTCTCTAAGTTACTGCTTTGACCTGGTTCTTTCATTTGGAACAGGTTTAGTCAGAGGAGGTGACAGGAGGAGGAAGGAAGCTTCCCGACAGGTAGCAGTGTAGATAAGCCTTGCAATGCTTCCTCTGCCATGCGTGTTGTTCTCAATACAGCTCTGGGTGCAGCACTTAACGTTGCAGAAAGGAAAAAAAGGAAGTCAAGGTTAGACAAGAAACTAACAAAACAGTTCTCTAAGCAGCCCTTGTAGTACTGTTGGCAGGTAAATTGCTGGCCACTGAAAGTTAACAGTTTTTTATTCCTCCATCTCCCTTTCCTAGATCCCCTCTGCTCCCAAAGAACAGTTGAGCGTGGTTCAGCCAGAGGCTGCTTTAAACAAAATCGTTCTCCACTTCTGAACTGCTGAAATCAAAATAGTCTGGCACGTTAGATGTGACAATCCACAGCTTTTATTTCTGTGAAGTAGGAGGTGTATTTCTAACATCAAGCAAGCATATTTTACTGCCAGACTCTGAAACTGTAGTTGCTGCGTTTAGCATGTGGCTGCAGCAAGAAGGGCTGGAGGCTATGATGTATGAGAAGTTCCATGACCAGAGGAAAGGGATCACAGAATGGATGGCAAAGGAAGAGCAGGGAGAGAGACCATGCACTCCTGCAGTGCTTTTTCCATTGTGATAGATGATGTGTATATAATGCTTTCCTGAGCCTGGTACAAGCCTTGGCGCTGCCACTTTGAAAGCATAGACCTCAGCGTAGAGCACTTTGCATGCCTTTGTTTTCAGAACCAGTGTACCTCGGGAACCACAGCCTCTTCAGGTTACTCTTCCTTCAGCTTTCCGAGTCACCATTCTGGATTTACCTGCATTCCCCTTAAGCCCCACTTAAGGCCCCTTTGTTATAGATGGTTCTTGGTATTTCACAGCTGCGCCTGTATTTGTCACCACTTAAAAAGTGCATGAAAGTACCCTCATACCTCTAGGGTTCTGTAAAACTGAACACGTAGAAATTGCAAGAACTGTGCTAACAAAGCCATCAGAGTGTCTAAGGAGTAGGAAGGCAGTATGGCTTTTGAGTAAACCCAAGTGGAAAATACAGGTTGTACTCCTGTGATTCCACTTTTTAAGGTTCATGCCTTTATATTAATAAAAAAAATTGAACATATGACCTGACTAGGATGCAGACAAGTCTGAGTCCTGATTTAAATGCAAAATCTTTTGCGGACATACATAGCTTGGTCAGGATTGCAAAAAAAAAAAAAAAAAAAACCTAGTTAGAATAATTTAGCATAGCTGTTACAAGAAAAATGATACCGAAATTGCAATTATACCTGAGGCAAAAAAGAAAAAAAGCAAGCTACTGTATCAGCACACTTTGTTTTGCTGAGTACTGATAAATAGCAAAGACAGTATCACAGCATATAGCTATGCTGTTACATCTTCAGCACTTTTTAGGATGACTTGGCCAAACTTGTAGTGAAAGAGAGGAGTGCTTACACTGGTACTAACATCAGCTGAATGTGACTGCAGTAACTATCAGCTGTGGGACATTATGTGACACTATGGACAGAAAGGGGTAATACAGATCTATACGTATTGATGTGGACTTTGTTTCGCTAACTGACCTGAGGGTCAAAGAATACTCCTTGACCTATTTTAATGGTAGTATAGATAAGCAATTTATAAGCAGCTTTGTGTTTTCAGGTAGGAAAACTCTAATTTAAAAAAGGAAGTGAATGTTTTTCTGCACAGGTGGTGAGTTGAGCTGATTTACCATGGAGCCTGAGGAGCCCTTATTGCAAGGGGGCTGAGGGTGGCTACTAGCAGAAGAACAATTTTCCTTCAGAGACAATGCACTATTAGATTGCAGCCTTGAATTGCTCCTGTTAAGCACCCAAAAAGATGCTTGAAAGTAATTTCAGGATGATGGATTCCACGCTGGAAACCGGGCACTTTGTGCACGTAACCTGCTCAGATAGATAGAAAGTCATAATGGCACAAGAGACACTAAAAGGCAGACTGCATCTAACTTTCAATCTCTGCCTTATAAAAAAGTCTGAAAGTCTGAATCCTATTTAAGGTTAGTAGGAGTAGTAACGCACTTCCAAACCAGCTACAACCCATACCTTTTTTTTTTTCACCTGAACCATAGAAGCCATTGCTCAAATCATTGACCAGAATGACAAGCCTGGAGTGGAAGTTGAACAATCTGGTTGGAAGCCAGGAGGGTTGGGAGTTGTCTGGGGGGGTAGATCTGTACGTCTGAGGAGAAGAGACAAAAAGCAGCAGGGAGGGAGACAGTTTATGGAAGTTATTAAATGAAACATTTGGCTTGTGACAGCAGGGGCTATAGATGACAACAGGCCCTCCTGTCCATAAAAGCAACAAACACATACGATAGTGTATGTGTGTGTGTGTGTGTGTATGTTGCCTGTTGCAGGGCTGAAACTCTGAGCATGGAAACTATCTCCTGTTTCCTGCTGTGTTCAGAAAAAAGAAAAAGGTGGGGGGGTGTGTGTGTTATGTATATTGCTTGAAAGGAACCAGATTCTAACGAGCAAGATTCCTTCAGAAAAGTCGCTGAAGCCATCATCTGGTTCTTCCAGTGGAAACAACCTGCAAAATCAGAAACACTGGCTAAAATTCTAGCATAAAAACAAATATTGTTGCTATTCAACTGCCAGTCTACAGGAGCAATAAAGATAAGTATGATTGTCTCTGGCAAACACAAGTAATTAATTAATAAAATGCTAAGTTGTAAAAAGTATTAACATTTAAACCTTCCGGAGTTTATTATTAGGAAACAAGGAACACACTTTCATAGTTTCGTGTATTTTTCATAATAGCTTTTACTTATACATTTGCTTACTATACTTTAGTCTTTTACTCTGTATTTTCAACTTATACTCTGCACTACCAAAAAAGCACCTTATTCATATATGCCTCAGGGAAACAAAACACATCTGAAAAAAAAAAAAAAAAATTTATTTTTAGCAAAAGGTATAACTATTTTTTTAAAAATTGCAGTGTTCCTTTCCACTCCCGTTTTCTAACCTGCATTAGGAAACAGTGGAGGAGCCTGAAATATATGTGAACCCATAGAGAAAAAAAAAGGCAATGGTTAGCATCATCCATTCATTAAGAAGAACAAAATATATCTTGCTTTCTGCGACAGTCTGAACTGTAAAAAGTTCATTTTATGAGACTATCCATGCAGAGGATGCTGCAGTCTGCTAGCGGAGATCACTGGCCCGCCACGTTTCAGCACTGGAGAGAGAGAGAACAGATTCTGAGATTGATCTTCTTCTGTCTCCTGTGTGAACAGGCTGTAGCTCTGCTTCTCTGCCCCGTGCCCAAAGACAGAGTCTGGTACATCCATGGGGGTGTAAGAAAAAGAAGAAAACACCACGTCATCGTAGCAATTACGAGATCACCCACATTTTTGCCAACAGATTAAGGTATTAAAGAATAACAAGTAACTTCTCATGCTCCCTCCGATGTCAGAACAAAGGGTAAAAGAGTGCAGGAGCAGCTTGCAGAAATGTAAAATTCTCAGCTCTTGGTGGGGTGAGAGGTGAATTTCCCCATGCTGCAAAGAGAGACCCCGCAGGGATCCTTTCCACAGTCTTATGAGAGGTTTTATGCTGGGGTGAAGCTGGGCCATGTCACAAACTGTTGAAGAGAGTCTGGCAGTACTTCTGGCAAGAGAAGCTTGGGTGCTGTATTTCAGACAGGCCACCAACAGACATTTCTTCTGATGTAACGCAGTGTATGGAGTTATTTAAAGTCTGTTATCCATGGGCCAAGAGTCCTGCTACTTACAGGTGCAGCAGAGAAGGCAGCTGGTAGATGCTGAGGCCTGGTCCCACAGAAAAATGCTCAGAGGGGTTTTTGTCAGTAACTTACTGGAAACAGGTTCTAAGAGTTTTTTACATATGAAATTTATCACGTCATCCCTCGTCATTACAGCCTTCTGTGGAGAACTCAATAGCTTAATGCATGTTAGAAAACCAGGAGTCATCCTGACAAACTGCTTATCAATTAAAGAAATCTTGACCATTTTCAGGATTCATTTTCTAGTGAAAAAAGTATGTTAATCCTTATAAAGTTCCTAAACTGATGCTTGATAACACCATTTTTGCATTATATTATGTATACAGGAAAGTGTGGTAGCTTCATCTTGATCCCGAAGACATCTTACATAAAGAAAGAACTCTGCCTTCAGAGAGTCTCAGTAAGCCTGGTTTATAACACTGGAGCTTTGAAGCTGTATCATGCCCTTATTATACAATCTAAAAATGGACTTACAGTACAGAGAGGTAGTACTTCTTCAAATATTTTGGGACCTCTTTAATGGCCTATTTTAATAGCCCCCAGAGCAACCTGACACTTACATATTTAGACACTGTATCTCTATATATAATTAGGAAATGTGAATGTTCAAAATTCATCTGTCCCCCACATGCTGCCCCCAGATTTTTGATGCTGTGGAAAGAAGAGACACACAGAAGGGCTCTCTAACTTCAGTAATGATTTCCAGTTGAACTCTAATACCAGTAGTAACTTGTTGGTATCATTGAAACCTTTTCTTGTTTCTCTAACACATTCTCTACCAACACCATTTGTATATGTCAGCTCTCAGGTAAACGGTGATACCTACAAATGAAAATTACAAAGCTCAGGAGAACTATATTAAGAGTGTAATTCATTTTCTGTATTACTGTATATAAAAGCATACTATTTAGGAATAATGCAAAATTAACTAAAACAATACAGCATTATTTGCCTTAACTCTTTTCTCCTCTGTGAACTAATCCAGCCCCGGACATTCTTTACATACATTGATGGGTACTACTGCATTAGGTATAGACCAGTTCTTTGTAGTGGACATTACTCCTGTTCCAACAGGCATTTTTCTGCAATGTGTTGCAATAATCCATACTGGTTTATTGCTAAATCAAATAAAACATCATCTTTTATGATAAACAAAGCAATTTAAGAAAAATCTGGATTGAATCAGCAAGACGTGACTATTGTAACCTTACTGGTGACTGCATATCTTAGAAAAGTCAGATGATGGTTTGTCATTTGTTTCTTGGGCTAAATGCTAAATTAATAGGATGGATTTCTCAAATCATGGTCTGTAGTTTATTTTTTGTTAATACAATGGTACGTGTTCTGATTTACTTCAAGGCTTTTACTTAAAGGTTGTAGGTTGTAACCCTATGGTCACGTTTTATATGCTCTGCAGTCTGGCAGCTTCCCCTAATGGAAGCTTCTTCTACCATTACTGTAGATGGATTTGCTTCTGGGAAAGGAGAGGACTCGAAATTGCTAGAAATGGCTTCTGAAAACAGCCAGGAAAGGTGTAATCTCAGTACAGTATTCCTTGAAGCTTTGCAAAACATCCTTTTTGTGTGCCAGGTAGATTTTTAACTACTGTAGATCTAGAAAAATACAGGTACAGGGCAGGGACTCAAATGCTACTTAACCAGCATAACACTGATTAACCCACTGAGCTATTAAACTGCACTGTAACTTCTCCAGCTTCTTAAGACTTATTTATATATACAAAAAGGGTTTAGAAGTGCTCGCTGAGGTTATTTTGGCTTTCCTGTTCTGCACAAAATTTGGCTTCCCCTAGGCAAATAAAACAGACTTCAATTTCTAATGTAAGCTGTGCTCGCAAATACACAATTTGGAAATTATAGAAGGCTGCAATTAAAATGTAAATGGAATAAATAACACTGGTTCTGCAACTACTTATAGAAGCATGGAAGTTCAGTCCCATGATGCATCAAGTCACATGGAACAGGACTAAGTTAGAAAGTTCTGTATACAAAATGCATCACACTACATTATAGTAGAATAGCACCTTACCAGCATGTATAGGTTATATATTTCTATGTGTTATATTTCATGAAAGAAACAGATAATGACTACTCCAGCAGAGAGCTGGTGAATGGATTCAGAATGGTAGCTCTCTTGTGTACCACCAGGTTGCTGCTGCAGCGGCAGCGCGGTAAAATCATGGCTACTCTTACTGCCTGGAGTCAGCCCTCCCAAAATTGCAGCTGTGCTCCCATGGCCGTTCTTTGCAGTACAGCAGATTGCATGATGCCAAAATTTTTTAGTCCTCTTAGATGTCACAGCCTATGCTTATACAAACAAAAGGAAACCGCTGTTTTCCCCAAAGAGCTTTCAGTCTCCCTTAGATCATAAGAATGTAATAGAATTTCATATAATTCACCAGATAAAAGTATTCATACTAAAAAATATCCTAGATTTTTTTTTTCCTTAAGGTTTCTAAAAGTTCCTACCAAAGTTTTCTTAAAATCTGGACTCATCTGAAAAAAATAAAATTCCATTCATTGGTGGCAATTTTGACTTACTATAATAAAGTTTCAATTAGAAGTTAAACTAATCTATTTTTAATAATAAGCATTATTTACAAGTATAACTGATAACAAGTTCTTCCGTTTCTTAGGGATAGATCATGACATTCTTGGGAAAAAAGGAAATACTAAGAACTTCCTGGCCTGTGGTTTGCAATTTCCATGGTCTGAGAGAAAGTGACAGAGCAGGGAGAGATAGACCCTTCTTTGCCTGGATCACGTTGTTACCAAGCCTTCAGTGATATACCAGATACTAAAGTAGTTGCTGGCTTTCCACAAAAAGAACATGTAAGTAACTTTCACAGAAAATAATTATGTTCATGATTTTAAACGGTATTTTTTTTAGCAAAAACTAAGAGGCATTGTTTTAACAGGGTATCGCTACGGTTTGTGTTGACTGGTTTCTTTCTTTTAATGTGCTTATAGTTTAAGACAGTTGCATATCTTTGGTTTTCACTTGGTACTTTCACAGTAGATCTTTATATGTGTAATAAAAAATATAGCATAAATATGAGGGTGGTGAAACACTAGAATGGGTTGTCCAGAGAAGCTGTGGATGCCCCATCCCTGGAGGTGTTCAAGGCCAGGCTGGAGGGGGCTTTGAGCAACCTGGGCTGGTGGGAGGTGACCCTGCCCATGGCAGGGGGGTTGGAACTAGATGATCTTCAAGGTCCTTCCAACCCAAACCATTCTATGATTCTATGAAATACGGCAAACATGATGTAAATAAACATGTTGGCGTAGTGTAAAAAACAAACAAATAAACAAAAACATTAGAGGAAGAACAGGATGCCCACAAACTTTTAGCTATGGTCTAATTTCAAGTTAATAATTGGTAGACTATTTGTGTTCAGGGAGGAGCAGGGAATTCAGAAAGAAAAAGATGATAGCACATTAAGCCAGTTTCCTATTTTCTACCAACATTTCTGAATTTGGAGATAAATCAGAGCTTTACCAAAGACTAGATTACACATCACACTGAGAATTGTCTTCAAAGATTTGTTTGAGAAATCCCTGTTAGGCACAATAAGTAGAGGGATTCCATTTTTGTATGTTGCTTTTAGCATTGCAGATGGCAGTGTTGGAATAAATAAAATAGGAAATAGTTTGCTTCAATATGCAGGTGGAAGTGGGTCACTATCTTAAGCAGAGGCTCCCAGTACAGAAAGATCAATTGGATTCCCTCTTCCCTGTTTTCACAGAATCATTCAGTCAAACTTGAAAGAGATTTCAGCATGACATGATTTAAATTGGAAAATGTCAAAGTAAATGATAAAGCTAAATAAATTTCCCAAACACACTGAAACAGAACTCGCATCACTTTAAAACAGCTTCTTCAGAGAAATCTTTACCTATTAGGTAAGGAAGCATAGTCTTTCTTAGGACATAATCAGCCCAGATCTGATCAGACCTGAGCTGAAAAATTAAGTTACTTCAGCCTGCTTTTGGTCATAGGTTAAAAATGAAAGTTCCTCTTTCCCTCCTTGTGCCTTTAACACACATTGTCCCCACATCAGACCTCATGATCACTCATTTTTTTGGTGATGAAAAATATTAGAGAAATATAATTTAAGAAGCTTTGTCAGTACGCTTCAAACAAATCAGACTAAGGATGATCAAACATGAGGAGGAACTTCTTTACTGTGAGGGTGGCAGAGCCCTGGAAGAGGCTGCCCAGAGAGGTGGTGGAGTCTCTGGAGACATTCCACACCCACCTGGACACGTTCGTGTGCAGCCTGCTCTAGGTGGACCTGCTCTGGTGGGGGGGTTGGATTAGATGTTCTCCAGAGGTCCCTTCCAACCCTCTATCATTCTGTGATTCTGTCATCAGTAACTGATATGGCTTAGAAAAAACTACAGGACTTCTTTTCTTTATTAAATCAGACCAGCTATCTGATGCCGTTGGCTCGGAAAAGTTCCTAAACCCTTGCTCTGGTGAGAGGGATGAACTGAAGCCAGGGTTACAGGAAAGAATGAGGGTGTCTGTTCTTTCAACTAGTATTGCCATTGAGAAAAGAGCACAAGGAACTGAACTCTATGTGTAATAATGAAGTTAAAATGCACGCATAATTGCTATAATTAATTACTCCAGTCCAGGCTATTTCACTCTCAAATCTGATGGCTCCTACTGTGCATTTCCAAGTCAAAGTAACCTACTAATTGAGATATAGCAATCAGATAGGAAAATTATGGAAGATGACGTCAGGTATATCAAGCCACAGTTAATGAGGAGAATTTAGATGTAATGTCTTTGAAATGAATGTTATCTGCCAAGGAGCCAGTGACCCTCCTGGGCTGGTGTGTGAGCCTGTAAACGTGAGCCTGCTGCCTTCTCCAGAAACTTCATCCATGTAAGGACTTGACAAAAACTCCTTTAAATAAAGCACTGCAGCCACCTAGCCTTGAAAAGATGCAAGTGTTCTGTAACACTGATCGCAGCCTGGAATTAAGCAAAAGCTTTCCATGTATTTGTAGATACTTCAGGCGCCAGCAAAAGATGGATCAGGTGAAGCCAGTAACACAGAACCAAACTGAATTAAGTAACTGAGCAACCAAAAATCACCGAAAGGCAACAGTGATCTAAATGTCCATCTTTCTTGAGTTTGTCTGTACAAAGTTGCAGGACGGTCATTTTTGCTTGGCTCATAATCAATTCTTGCTAATGCTATGTTCTCTGGTTCTGCCTAACACCGATGAGATAAGGAACAAATGGATTAATGCTCTCATTGTATTTACTGGGAAACCAGTAGTCGGGACAGAGGATTCAATTCCCCGAATCCTAATTATACATTAATTTGCTAGAGTACCCCTTTAGACTGCCATAAATTATGAACAAACATTATGCCACAAAAATATGAGAAGAGGAAAATAGTGTCAGTGGTAGAAAAAGTAGACAGAAACAAATAAAATTGTGTTGCTGCTACGGACACTTCTAATTTTCCTCTGCTGTCTATGGACCCCTGGGTCATTCCCAGACCATAAATCACGTAGAAAACCTCACCTGCCTCCTCTCAAAAATTCTGAAGTTGGACACCCACTACTGAAAAAAGGCTCTTATTTCACTGAGATTACCTGCCCGTCTGGACTCTGATTCCTGCTTTTCTGAATGGTAAAGACAGCAGAGAAACTCTAGTCGTACCTCACAGCAAAAGAAGTTAACACCAAACATTCCTATTCTCCTTTCTCTAAAGGGAATTTTCAAGAGGGCAATCAGACTTTCAGTGCTAGTTAACTACCAAAATTGATTTTTGATTTTCCATTCAGTGACAGAAGTGGCTGAGAACAAAAAATGAAGAACACACAACGTAAAATCAAAACCGGGTTGAAAAACTGAATTCAAAGGATGGTCACAAATGTACGTTTTATTTTCTTGGCACACAGTAGTTTTAGAAATTTCTCTCAGAGGTTTGAAAGGATTAAGAAGGAGATCTAGCATGGCAGCCTGTGGCACATGTATATTCTGCGAGTTACAGTGTTTTTCTCTGATGTGTTTGATGCTCTCTGCTGTTGAGAACAGGTTGCTGGTGTGGATGAACTCGGCTAAATAGTCCCTGTCCTTCTCATAGGCTGTTTTGTTAAAAAACAGAGTACTTTTTTTTTTGTTATTTTTAAATTCCCTGGAAAAATTCAGGCTCCTGATTGAAGAAAAATGCATCCCATTTGTAACACTGTATAAGCTGAATATACACAGTTTTTATGCTTTGAACCATACATCCTTTTTTTAATAATCACACTTGCAGATACTTTATATGAAAAAAAAATCCAAGCTCTTGCTCATTGGTATTTACATGGTCATATTGGTAAAATACCAAATTATTAATCTCAGTTCTGCTTGCTACAGTCTAAGAAAGATTCTTCAGAATAAAAATCTTGCACCGCCGATGCTTCCTTATACATAAAAAGAACAGCCTTGTGCCATCCTCAGTGATAGGAAGTGACAGGCAGAGCATGACATCACTCTTTATTTTTAACTGACTGACTTCTAGTGAATTTACTTTGCTGTCAGTAAATATTACAGCAGTGTTAAGTCACATTTAGGCTTTACGGAGACAGAAGCCCTGTGCTGAGTTTGATCCCAGAAGCCGGCACTTCTTAGCTTTTGAAGGGAGAATCT
Organism: Tringa tobata; assembly: GCA_033628505.1. Classification (NCBI taxonomy): domain Eukaryota; kingdom Metazoa; phylum Chordata; class Aves; order Charadriiformes; family Scolopacidae; genus Tringa; species Tringa tobata. The sequence continues at coordinate 4,199,442 of JAHREE010000258.1, forward strand.
TTATCTCCAAATTTGGCACAATGGTTTGCATCCACAGACAGATTTATAAGAATATGTCTCAAGAGAAATGCTAAAGTACACAGCAGGGGTCTACAACCACCAGAGACATCCATGTGAATTTTGCCACTACAGCTGTACCAGATAAATTAACCACTTACAAAAATATCAAATGCTGTGCTCAAGAACATAGGTTAAGTCAGCAAGTAATTGACTATTGGTATTTAATTAAACTTGCCACCAATCTAAGTCCAACAGCTTTTAAGAGAGTCTATGTTCTTACTATCACTAATACCACCTTCTTAGCATCACTACACATGCAGTGCCTAAAATAAGATAGGGTCAGTTAAGTTTATTACCAGAGAACATGAATTAAAGGCATGTCTCTATTCTTCTCCTACAAGAGAACGAGAGTCTTTAAAATGAAAAACTGGAAACTGCACCTTCAGGATTCCCCCAGAGAGCAGAGATCCGGGCACAGGCCATGCTTACGCTACCTTGTCTGCGTTGCCTTTGTAAGTCTACTTGGCTTTCCTCATCCACCAGCTCGTCTGTTGGCTTCCCCCTAAGGAAAGCACTGTCACTCATTATGCAGTGTTCAAGCACACTGTGGCCTTAATAACTATTACATCATGATTGCTGTTACTAAATAACACTACTAGTAGAAGACCAAGTTCTGAAAACTCATGGTTTGCACGCCCACGGTAATAACCATGACTAGATGGGTGCAAAGGCAGAAAATTGGTGTTTTCCTCCTAAAAAAGAACACAGCAAGAAGTTGGGCCTTGTCTCTGTCCTTCCTTAACGCTCCTGCTCTAATTCACTTCAGGAGCTATTAGCATGCATTAAAAGTCTGCAAACAGCATCTACACAACTTAAAACCATAAAGCAATTACTTATGGGCTCATTCACACAACAGCTGGAATTAATGAGCCTCTGGTAAGACACCCTACGAGTCTTGGTTGACCCTGCACTCATGTGGAGGACCATCAGGCTCTCGTGCTTCTTGCAACAGGCCAACAGTCCTTTGTGTTGCTCTTTCTGCCTTCCTTTCTCTCAGAGGATTTCATTTCTTTTCATGCTTAGATTTTGCTTCTTGAATCTTTAAACTGATTCCATCTGAACAATTTCACCTCTGTCTACAATTTTACTTTTCTTACCTTGCGTGGCTCAAGGCTGAGTACTTTCTCACAGCTCTCTCTCCCAGTTTAGCAATTTTTGGAGAAGTCAGCAAGAAGGTTGTTTGGTTGAGCTGAAAGAGAGGGGCTGCGCCCTGATAACACTGCGTGGCCCCCCAGTTCTGAACGGTACCGGGGAATTGTCCAGATTTCCACATGGAGTCTGTCTTCTAGATGGCATCTGCTTATAAAATTAATTTTCTATCACTGAATAAAGCAGGGAGGTGCCATAAGAAAACAGTACGCAAGTTAATGAGAGACTAAAAGGCACAGCATCCCTAAGCATCCCTTACCACAAGATAAAAATAAAAATCCCTTACCACAAGAAAGACATTGAGGGGCTGGAGCGGGTCCAGAGAAGGGCAACGGAGCTGGTGAGGGGTCTGGAGAACAAGTCTCATGAGGAGTGGCCGAGGGAGCTGGGATTGTTCATCCTGGAGAAAAGGAGGCTGAGGGGAGACCTTCTGGCTCTACAACTCCCTGAAAGGAGGGTGTAGCGAGGTGGGGGTCGGTCTCTTCTCCCAAGTCCCAGGCGATAGAACAAGAGGAAATGGCCTCAAGTTGGGCCAGGGGAGGTTCAGGTTGGACATTAGGAAAAATTTTAACACTGAAATGGTTATTAAGCCTTGGAATGGGCTGCCCAGGGCAGTGGTTGAGGCACCATCCCTGGAGGTGTTCAAAAGACAGGTTGACATGGTCCTTAGGAATATGGTTTAGTGATTTTTATTGCCTTTTTTTTTGTCAGAGTTAGGTTGATGGTGGGACTAGATGATCTTGAAGGCCCCTTCCAACCTAGACGATTCCATGATTCTAAATACTTCCACGTTCCCGTTATCCACATAAAAACATGGAAAGCCCCAAGAGGGTGAGCCGTGCCCCACAGAGCGACCCCCCGCTCCCGCTGCCGGCCCCCGCGGCGCGCTTTCAGGCCGAACCGCAGCTTTGCCCCGCGGAAGCAGCCGCCGGCCCGACCCCGTTTCTTGGTTTTCCGTTTGTCCGGGGGTTTGGGGTTGTTTTGTTTTTTCCCGCGGCGCAGGACGGAACAGGCCCGGCCCCTTTCCCCGCCGCCCTCCCTCCGCGCATGCGCCGCCGCTCCGCGCAGCCGCGGGTGGTGGCGGCGGTGGCGGCGG